>PDGT01000074.1:1169089-1205498 GCA_003671415.1 Megathymus violae
TAATGAATGAATATTAAAAAAAATGTATTAACATCAAATGTTTATACTTGTAAGGATAAATAAAAAGTATTTTATTCACGATTAAAAATTTGAACAAGTAAGGGAGAATGTAAAGTAATAGTAGAAATTTAAAAAATATACATAATAAAATATTATTCTTCAATAATTAAGTTGTTCTTACCATTACTTACTCTAGTTAGACGCGAAAGTAAGTTGTTAGGATTACAAAATAGTCATATCAATATTGACTAAGGACTTATAAATAATCTTTGTCTTCCTCAATTAGTCAATCTAACCATTTTTGTGGAGATAATATTTAAGTACTCATAAGTTAAACACTAATAACATTACTGACAAAATTGAAAACGTCTTCTGTCATTAAGTTGAAATACAATTAAATAATTGGTAAACTTATAATAAAACTTCAAAAAACACGAAGAATATAACTTCAACAATACTTAACACGAATGTATTAAAAAATAATTAAATGTATAAACAAATGTTCAGTGATATTTTCTCTCATCTTATGTCGCTCTTGCTGATGAGACTATGACAACAGCAATTACTTTCTTCTTATTCACCTCTATCTTTCATGAAGAAGAAGGAAGTAAATACTGAGTCACAGTTACCTTCTTTATTTGTCTTCTTGATTCTTAATAGCTTCTTTATTTGAATACATCTTGTTTCTTCTGCTGTTAATCCGAACGGTTTGCTCGTTAATACACATCGAGACAAAAAACAGAAATAGGAAAACCAGTATAGAAGTGATAATTGTAAGCTTAAAACTAAACTCAGGTAAACATCACTTAACAAAAATAATATGGACATATGTACTTTTGGGAATCCATGTTACCGCAAATCCCGGGGCTTCTTGCGAAACCTGCGATTATTAACAATGTTACCTCATTGTGTTCTGTCATACTACATATAAAATTCATAAATACTCATTGTAATAAAGACATTTTCATTGTGTAATGCTTAAAGACTGACTTGTTAAGTTTAAAAGGATTATTTCGAAAAATACTTTTGTAAAATTTTCATCGTGTTCCTTTTAAAAGTAAAAAGAAAGAATTTTTTACCGAATGGCTAGCTGCGAGTCTGGTGTAAGAGTTTTAATTAAATTTGCATTTGCAATTTACAATGAAGGTTTGCGTGAGAACTAGTTCAGTAACTGCAACGTTAAGTAGACATGAAAGTTAAACTATTTACTTTAATGTAGGCTCAAACTTGAAATGAGCTTGCTTGAAAATATCAGTCTATACTGATAAATAAAATTGTAGTGTCTCTTTGTAATATTAAAATAACCGGTTTTTACTACATGCATATGAATGTATATACGGTACATATACCCAAAAAAACATTTTTTACAATTTTTGTCTAGCTGTCTGTCTGTCTGTCTGTTTGTTCCGGCTAATCTCTGAAACGGCTGGACTGATTTTGACGGGACTTTCACTGGCAGATAGCTAGTAACTTAGGCTACTTTTATTTCTACTAAATAACTTTTTTGTTAAATTCCACGCGAACGAAGTCGCGGGAACAACTAGTAAATTAATATAATATTTATTCCCTTCTGCTCGTATTCTGTATAACAACATTTATCCAAACACCCTTACATAAATCAACTTTCACTACTTGACCACATTTTTCCTTTGTATATATAAAGTAAGCGTATATCCTACCCTATAGTACATAAAATCTATAATAGATAAATCGCCTTTATAAGATTAGTCCATTCAAAAAGCATGAGGAGTATCTTTCGGTTTTTCTTCTCCTCAATGTTAAAGCATCTAGTCGACACGGTAGTAGAAGCAAAAAATGACGTGAATAAATGTATTTATTATTAAATTATGTTGTTTTTGATATCATGTTCTTATATTTCTATCGCGAAAATAAAAGTAGAGTTTAGCTATTTTAGCGTGCCATTATCCGATCAGTACAATATTAACTTTATATTTTGTCTGTTATATATTTTGCTTGCAATTCCCCAAGTCAATTGTAGTACCATAACAGCGAGCAACTACTGAAAATGAAAGAGAAAAAAGATCCGCCATGAAGTTCAGTGTTGCCACATAATAATTTTACTTCTTACGGTATGTCTTTTTTTCTCGTTAACGTAATGAAGAAAAACTTATATTCATTCATTGTATATAAACGACTCGTCGTGTTCCGGCTTGGGGGCTTGAGAGCCAGTACTTTCTCTCTTACCTTCTTATTTCCTGGCTGACATCGCATCAGT
The DNA here is from genome assembly GCA_003671415.1 of Megathymus violae. Taxonomy (NCBI): domain Eukaryota; kingdom Metazoa; phylum Arthropoda; class Insecta; order Lepidoptera; family Hesperiidae; genus Megathymus; species Megathymus violae. The sequence goes on from PDGT01000074.1 coordinate 1,171,326, forward strand.
GATACCTTTAACATTACTAATAAAAATAAAAAAAAAAGTGAAGTTACTGGGGCTCACACTAAGTCGTTTAACACCACTATTACATCTAGATGATCTCTCTTGCTTCTTGTTGAAGAGCTTCGACAATGGATTCTTGAAATTGCATCAACAGTTATAATTATGTTCTTTCTCAATAACTGATCAGTACTTGAGATGGAAACGACAAATGTGATATAATGAAATGAAATGAAATTAAATGAAAAATGAAATGAAATAAAATAATATTTTATTCGAAGTTGGTTTTTACAAACACTTTTCGAACGTCAAACTACGCCATAAACGTCGAATATGAATAAGAAAAGCCAACAAGCTAACGGCTAACGTAATCTTACAGATCAAACTTGCTGCTAACTCCGTCATGTGATAGGTGTGCCAATTATTGTTCTCTCCTGTGTCACCTCTCTTCTATCTTCTTTCTTCATAATTTGTTTCATCGATGATTGTATGTTATCGACGAACTGAACACCCAACGAAGCTATTTATTTACCTCAATAGCATCGCAGGGTGTGCGAGGCGCCGTAACAATGGGTAATTTATGTGTCCACTGTCCTATCAATTTTCTTCACAAGGAACTTTTGTATCTTAACCTCTTAAGCTCATAATACCAGTTCAGATTTTGCTTCTAAATTCTTTTACATCTTTTTTATTCTACTCTTAACTTGAAAGACAGTACGTTTATTAAACACATCCAAAAAAGTAAACAAAAACATACAATACACCGTCAATTCACTTAACTTCAGCGTATTAATTAAATTTGTCGTCGTATAACTAGCAAACGAATTTTCAGTAAAAAAACTACAGTTTTCTTATATCGATTTATCTTATGGGACCATTTTACAATTTTTATCCACCGTTTTTCTGGAGAGCAATAAGTAAGTAAACACTGTGTCGTTGTATCTTTCTGTACATTGATATATCTTATTTATTCTGCTACTTAATTGAAAGGCTCCAACATGGCCGTTGATGTTGTAGTATAGTAACAGCGAGCATTACCTTCAACTTTCAGTGCTGAGAGAGAAAGAGAGGGAACAGCCCGCCGTCACGTTCACTTTACTCTTCTTCGGTAATGTCTTCTTTTTTCTTCTCTTAAATCTTGTTCTGATAAAATTGACTCATTGTTACCAACTCCTTCATGAGTGTTTCTTAGTACATTAATTGTATTAAATACGAAATGATTACTCATAAATCTAAATATAAATTATTGCGAAATATAAGAAACAAGAATAGTAAAGAAATCTATTTCTTATAACAATTTACATATTATTCATTATGTGTACTTAGATGTGATGGCCTTCTGTTCGAACTAACGCACGGGGAGCGCTCGTCCTTAACAAATGTGTTGTTTTTTTCTTCCAGTAACATAATAATTTATAATTAGATAAGAGTAATGAGACAGACTTATTGAATGTCACTAATTATGAACATAAAATCAACAATGTTTTATATGCCACAACCACTTAGAAGGAAATAAATTATGATTTATTTTATATTTATTAAGTTTTCATGTTATTAAAATTTTCAGTAATAAAATTGATGACATTATACTGGTTACGTTGCAAAATTGGGTACCACTTTCCTTCCTTCATTGCAGTCCTTTAGAATTACTGATGAAATGATTTTAAACTGGTTTTAAAAGCAGAGAACCAGTTAATCAGTGCGTTCTGCAGTCACGTCTTGGTCAACAGTACCATCAGTCGGTGACACTGTCAGCATTTCGGATACTACGGGTATTAAAAATCATATTACATAAAAAAAACATATTACATCAAAGCATCGAGTTTCCATTCCTCACTCATAATTCTGAAGACAGTAGAAGCAATAGTTGAACTTCTACTATCAATACTATCCTTACCGATATGATAAGGTTCTTAATATATTTCTGTTTCATATGCCCAACGAAGAGATGACGTTGACATATTCACGCAACAGCAAGAACTTTCTTTCTTATCAGTAAACCCTATTAGTGACAAGTAAGGAAGATCTCGCCGTGACGACGATTCTTCTTTTAAAAAATTGACAAATGGTGGCTGAATCTCCACATTTTCTTTACAATCGCTGAGTAAATTCTACTTCTCTCTTGATGTCTTCCTCAGATATGATCACCTAAATGTGACGGATTCTGCACATGATCTTGAAGAACCATTTACTCGCTTTTTTTTTCTCACATTTTGCCTCTTGAGTAATCTCTCCGTTCTGATATTTAATTCGATTGCTTAAATAAAATTTTTATTTAACCTTCCAAGTTGTTTTACAAGATGACAAAATGATCAGTGACAACCGTTGTCAAATAAGAGTTGTAATATACGATTTTAACACGACAACATAAAATAAAAAATATTGGACAAGGGTCATGACTACGCGAACCTCTTCGATCTTCGTTCTTCTCAAGATAGACCTTGATATCCCGTTTCTTCCAACGCTGTTGAGCCGAAATTAGTCCTTATGCTGGCGCCTCCGATCATCATTTTCCACTCTCATACAAAATTGCTGCTGTTTTCCACTCTCATACAAAATTGCTGCTGATTTCCACTCTCATACAAAATTGCTGCTGTTTTCCACTCTCATCCAAAATTACTGTCAATTCAGTGGTTTTCATAGCAGTTTCATTCATGAAACCAGTACTTTAAATTGCTTAATTACTTTACAAAGTTAAACATCGCTGTAAATAAACTACAACTTTTGCACTTCTTTCTCGTTGTAACATCCGGAATCGCCAACGCTCACTAATAGTCAGAAATAAAGAGATGTAACATTTTGAAAGTATTTATTCAATTGTTATCCTTATTACTGTACAGTAAAGTACCAATTTGCAAATTTGATGTTAGTCCACCGACTGGACTGTAGATCTGTAGCGAGCCGTTTCATTTGTTACCTGTTATAGATGATCGGAGGGTTGCATGTAATATAACACATAAGTTAGCTATTGTTAATAGTGTTGTAGTGCAAACAATAGTTTAATGGGTATGAAATTTTAAAATTTAAACAGTAATAAATATGTATATTTCATATTTTTATATTACTAGTAGGTAATCTTCAATGCATCCAGTAAAGCGTTGGTATCTTGGTGTCTTGTTTCTTCTCTTTTACGCGCTGTGCAGATCTACTGTCAGTTGAAATCAAATGCCTATTTTTCACTGCAATTTAGACGTGACAAAATAGTACTTGAAGTCTACTGACAGGAAATGGTTAGTAAAAACTATCTAATATAATTACCGAAAGCTGACAAGACAATACTGACATTTCTCAAATATTCTTATGCCGCTTTTACTGATGTGACTTTTACTACATCATTGGTAAGGCCCTTTTTTTCTTTTTATTTATTTATGTCTAAAACCATTTATTTTCTCATAATAATTTAGAAATTCACATATAGAGAATTTTAAAATAAGTATTAGTTATGAAGGGTCATCAACGTGCAATACGGACACAATGTGAGTAATAGTATTTATATAACTAAATATATATATATATTTTTTTACATAAAATAAGTTAATGCTTGACAACAATCCGACCTGATGGTAAGTGGTGATGAAGTTCAAGATGGTGAACGCACTAACTTATAATAGCTTATTCACTCTCCTCTTAAATAATTACTATTTTTATACAAATTTTTGAAAGCAATGGAGGGTAGTTGGCAAATACTTCCCATTTATTGCTACCTACAGAAACGAGGAGTACGCAAAATAGATATTTACTAAGGTTTATTATTTATAAAGCATTATATTAGGACAACTGTAATCGAAACCGGTAAAATATTATTCAAATATCCGTATCCATATCTGGAACCGAAATTTCATATCCATAACATCCCTAGTACATATACACATATTTTGAATTCTTCCGCAGTTTAACTGAGACAAAAAATGTCGAAAAAAACATAAATAAACATAAAATGTTCACACACACACACACACACACACACACACTAGAATTATCTGTGTAACATGTGATATGGATATACACAAATACTATATTATACTGCATTACTAAACAGTAAGTCTATTGCACGAAAGTTACTTGCACTAAAAAAAAAGTTAATAACATATAACACACCCACAACGGACCTTTGTTATTGATTTTTATATAATTTTTACACAAATTTTCAGTAAAATTTTCGCATGTCTTTTCGGCCATACTTGTTAGTGGAAATACGACAATTGTGACCATTTTCTTTTTATTCTTAGTTCTCTAGAGACCAACAAGATCATCACTATAGTATATATTTTTTTATTTCGATGTATCTTGTGTCTTCTGTTATTTAGCTAAAAGGTGTTATATTTCTTATCAGATACTTGCTAGTAATTGCATTAATAATTCAGTAAGTCATTTTAATGAAAGGGAAGGAACAGCCCGCTGTGACGACAATTCTTCTTTTTTCTTGTAATTTTCCACAAATCTGATTGATCTAAGGTTTGCAAATCTGCGAATATATATTCTTTATAACCGCTGACTCAATAATAATACGAAACAAATTTTACATTTCTCTTGATGTGTTCGTGACATACGATGCATTTATTATTGATTTTCTTATTTGATTATTCTTGATTAATTGTAGACATAATATTTACTTCTATAGTCTTCATTCTGATAATAATAATTATTGAGTTCATTTCTTGATACGCTGATATTTGCTACGTAGACATTATGGGGAGCAATTATATTAACTTTAGCGTCTTCAGATACATCAGATCGTCAAATATAATATTTATAATTGTACCGAAATACTCCTTTTAAGACTTTAAGTTAAAGCTGATTGTTAAAAGTATAAATAATACATTTTTATTTTAAGTTATTCGGGATACAAAAAAATGTCTTCTTATACTTATAGACACAACAGAGTAAAAAGACACCCGTCAATATATTTTCCATGGATATTTTTAATAGTTAGTAAAATAAGTTGTTTGAAGCGAGAAACCCTAAAATACTAAAGACAATACAGAAAACACACACACAAATATGTTAAGTAACAAAGACAACTCGAGATTAAATCTCAATAAAATAAATACAATATAAAAAAATATAAGATTAGATTATGGTAAATTTGCTACTATCTGTTTTATGCTTCCCTTATAGCCTGGCATCGAATAGCTAAGATGATCAACACTGCAGATTATATTATAAATTTACAAAAGCGGTATAGGAAAATGTTGCTGGCATACTTTGTTCTGGTAAGAAAATTAAATAACAGACAATTACGACGTGACTTAATCAGCAAATACATCATTTATTACCTTAATAAACAAAGGAGCTTTACCTTTATGAGCACCAATCTTACGAGATTCTTACGTAGGCGGTTGTTATCACCCTGGCAACAGTTACTTAGCGCGAAGGTCTCGAGGGCTTTTTCATTTTGATGTTCTTTATATTGATCGTTATTGTTATTGATCGATATTGTTAATATCGATACCGCTCAGTTTCTGTTTACATGGCTCGTAGCGTTAACATTTCATTAACTACATTCCTAGTAAGACATAAAAAAAAACGTGGTCATACATATCCTTCGTACATAAACATATTTTAACACAAAAGTGAAAACATGTTGAACTCTCGTCTTGATACAATATAGAATAAAGGTTTCAACATCACTTTCACAAAATTTCCATTTATTTACGTGTCTGTGCTATTAATTATCTGTGCCCTCGTAACTACATTCACGCCGACAAGAACCAGTCGTAAGCTGCCAATCGCAGCTAATGTCATTACTCTTGTTCATTTGAAATTTCTAGAAACCATGTACGTACACTCTTCATCTAGATGATTATCGTTATAATATACCAGAACCGTTTTAAGAAATATGTGCATTTAAAATCTCACTGAAAAAACATTATTGCAGGCCTCCTCCCCGCAACAGGACGTGTAGGTAATCCTTCCCCCATCATAGCATAACTTTCGACCCCAAGTGACCACGTATATTTAAGTACTATCATTCTTTGCGATAACGTCATACTTGACGATTTCGCAGCAACAGTTGCGACACTTACATTTTCGACTTATTTACAAAATGAATAAAAAGGCAAACATCAACATCACGCGGACTTACAAAGTTATAAATAACTGCATACACCATCGTTGCACCTTAAAACAATTCGTATCAATATTTGTCCCCATTTTACTCGTTAACTTCAGCCGTGAGTACCTTTCCACCTATTACAAAATGTCCAAATACATTCAAGTGTTTCACATGTACCCGTATTAAAAACTAATCACAACACAATAATTACATATGCAATAAATGTGCTTGTTTACTATAAATACGTTATACAAGCATATTGATTTAATTTCAACATTTTAGCTCATCTATTATTACCTTTTTCATAAATATATTACCCAAAAACACCCTCCGTTATCCTTTATTGCTTCAACGTCACGTTGTATATTTGACATCGCAACAATAAACCGATGTTCCTGATACACTTTTCTCAGATAAGTGTACGAGGAGCAAGAGTTTGCAGGTACGATAAGTTTTTAAATACTTCCGCATGCGAAGAACGACACTCACATTCTCCTCTTGAGTTATATCTTCATTCTATTTTCTTAGTTTTATTCCTTAGATTCTTCATTATTCTTCTTATTTCTTTGTTGACATGATGCAATGCGCTCACGCTACAGCGACCAACTCCTTCTGGTTGTTGGTATGAGCAGCAACCGAGAAAAAGAAAGCCGACATAACGTCAGTAACAGCTCTACAACTTTCTCCGCGTACGCTTCATCCTCTTAATTTGGGCCCACAATTTATTTATTTACCAAATTTTTAATAATATTAATAACGTCTATCACGTCCTTAAAAAGTAAATTTTCAAAATCCCTGTCTTGCTTGATGTAAAAAATTAAAGAACCCCAGATAAAAATTTAAAAAGGCACTCTTTCTTCTTGGTGACATCGTAAAACCCCTACATAAACTTCCCGGTGGTTATGTTAAAGATTATTTGCACTACGATTTAAAGCCGTTATAAGTGTGTGTTGTCCCTGCAAACCGTGACAATCCCTAGAATACAATTTTTTGACTGTTTTGAAAACCTTCCAGTTACCTGCCTAAATGTGATTGTTTATGAAGTGAATTTGAAACCTAGCAAACATTACGTGACAGTATGATTTATGAAATTATGAAGAATAAAAAATATGAAGTTCTTATGAAAGCAATAATTATTATTCCAAGTAACAAAAATAAATAAATCCGCAAATAGACATCAATTTAAACTAGTACGTTATTTGCATTTAGCATTACAACGCAAAATGACAAGCGTAACGCCGTAAGATAGCCACTGGTTGCCACCACGCGTCCTCAAATGCCCAATGACCACTGTGGTCAGTCAGTTAGTTCACATACTTGAACGAGCTTTTTCGAGCAACGCGTGTGTGAATTGCTTTTCGTCAAATTTATCATAATTTTTTTGTGATAGTATTTATTATACTACGTACCATACATTTACTGTTTGCAAATTTAAAACTGATAACATTTTGATGATCGGTCATAGCAATATTCATAATGAAAGTTGTAATTTGAAACGTCAAATTCAGAGTTTAACTTTTTTGATATAATTTTAAAGTTATCCATCGGTTCAGTATTTTATTTACATAAAATAGGTTAAATCTTGACAACACTCCCAACTGATTCAATCTTTGACATGGTGAAATAGAAAATGAAGTACGAAAGAGTATGAAACTATAATCTTTTTTGTTAAATAACACAATAACACGACGATGTCGACTTTTTAATACATCAAAAGTACCGTAAGTTATACAAACGTACCGACCAAATTTTAATGCCAATCTTGCGAAGTTAGTAGGTATATCCTCGTGTCTCTTCACCATAACTGATGGCTGGATAGTTCAGCGTTCAGGTCTTCTCTCTTCTTATATCGACCATTGATGATAGAGTTAATAGCACTCATTCTCTTCTCATTTACTGGGTTTTAGTAAAAGAGAAGAAAATAAACGCCTTAACAGAACATACTTTGTGTCTTCTTGTTTCTTAAAAACATCAAAATGTTCCAATTATCGTAACATAAAAAAAAATTATAATAATAGATAATAAAATAAGGTTATCAATATTGCATTTTACCGACATGGTCTCTCTTGCGTATTGCATTACATACGCTATGCTTAACATACAATTGTTGTAACCTATTACACGATCTTAATCTTCTATTCTTTCCAGTGGTGAAGGGACAAAACATTTTATTTAATAAATTTTATGAGTTTGCACATATACATTAATATTGTTACGAAGCTTCTCGAAAGGTCGGCCGAAAAGAGAAGGGCAGCAGTCTTACGACGTTTCTGGAGTAGTAATAACAACTATCTGGAACACTTCATGCTACTCTCGCCCTTATACCTTAAGCAAAAGTGGTGAATATGGCATGTACGGCCGTCTTTAACTGACCCGCTATTGTTCTATCGATTTCCGGGTATTATTACTGAATTTGCACGAAGGCGTAGAAAAGTCTGGAAGGCCCGGAAATCGATATAAATAGCGGGCAGGGTCGATCACGGAGCATTCGGTTCCCGAAAATGAAAGCGAAGAGATGTTTGTTGATTTCACCACAGAATAGCCGACGTTGTTGTGATATCGTAACAGCGAGCGCTTTCTCATCTCTCACTAATTACTATTAGTGAAAGAGGAGGAAGAGCCCGCCGCAACGACGTTTCTTCTTTTTTCGTGTTACTTTCGTGAATCTTCGCATATTCTTTAAATCACTGACTGACCAATACACAGTCATATTAAATTCTCTTCTTTCTTTCGTCCTTGAATATGATCACCCTACATTGACACAATCTGCGTTTTTCTTTCTCTGTACTAGTATTTACTTGTATAACTAGTTTCCTATATGATTTTTGGAATTTTCTAACACTACCTATTAGTCGTACACCATCTCTATCCCAAATGGTCGAGAGTCATCCTCATGAAAGCGATCCTACGTAGTCCTTCCGTCCATGTTTTCATCTGTGCAGGTCAACTTCCTCAAAGGCTTCTTTACGTTGATCATTGATGATGTCTGCACCGCTCATTCTTGTCTGTTTTGCTCGGTTCGTATAATAACCTTGTCATATACTAGATCCCGAGTAAAACAGATGAAAATAAACGGCCAAATATCCCGCACCTTCGTCATACACTGCTGAAAGTCATACGCTATCGTGCACATTCTTCACAGAAATGAAGAAACATTGAACTTTCTCCATCCAGTAACCATCCACGATAATAATTATTATCGCGCACGATAGATGGTTACAGTAGATACTTTGCCATCATCGTAATACTTGATAAATTCATATAACACAATTAGAAACAGTGTAGTCAAATGGTGTGGATGCCGTTATTGACTGATATGGTTATCCAACTATGTTATACTGGTACTATTTCCACTTGTAAGACGGAAGCCATAATTTTCCAGTTAATGAAAAACCTCTTTTGTAATCTACCTCACTAAACAATTCAGTTTTTGTTTTCATAAAATACATTAATAAAGTTAACATAAGTTAATTAAAGTAATTTTAATTAGTTAAATAAGTAAAACAGGTTATGACTGAGCCAGGTACACCATTATTGCACCTTAAAACAATTCATAAAAATTCCCATCCACTATCACACTATGAAAACTTAGACAACTTTTTTATGTTTACAGCCGATAAATGAGCAGACGAGCCACCTGATGGTAAGTGGTCATTGTCGCCCATGGACATTAGTAACACATGTGTTAAAAAATCAATACAACGTGATTGTTCCTTATACAAAGATGTTTACTTAAATTTATTTATTTATTAAGTTTGCCAACGATTGTTACATTTTTTACCTATGATAATACTAGCCGTGCGAATCACATGTAACATACAGCATTTGCAAACACAGTTGTAGCATACTCGTAAGTCTATAATTAAAATTAACAGATTATAATTTAATTTGGTTTGGAATACAGCACCAATTAAATAGTAAAATGCAAAGACAAAATAAAAGGCACAGTAAAGTAAACACATACTTTTATTAATAAATTACAACACAAACATTTGCTTCAAAATCATGTTTTTATATGACTAGCGGCCCGCCCCGGCTTCGCAAGGGTGTAATTTTATTTTTAAACATTTTGAAATATATTTATAATTTTATCTTTATAAAGGACATATAAGTATGTATTATTTTTCTTTAAATTTCAAATTTGTACTTGCCAAACTATTTTTATTCTTTTTTTATAACATATACATTTTTATTAAAATGTTTTTTTTTAGTTTTATGTACTCAAGTAATTTATTTGTAATGGATTTTTTTTACTTGAACTTATTTTTTTACATTCCTCTATTTACATTTTTGTACATACATCTATTTACATTTTATTGCTTTAGTAAAAAAAAAATTGTAGATTTAAAACAGTAGATATTTCTTAAAATATGCTAATTAAAACGTCCATGACTCGAATTGTTATTAAATAACCCATGTCACGGTCATCCACTCATTACTGGAGACCCTATATAGGTACACAATACATTACAAAGGTGATGGCAATGGGCTTTGGAAACTTAGCTTGTGGTAACGTGGGGTTGTGGTCTCGTGATGCGCTTGTTTTCAGTTACCCCTTTTTTTCTCCTCTTACGGGAGGAGCATGGTGAACGCTACATGCATACCAGCGTAGCCGTCTGCGCTGGTTATGTGAGACTCTTACCCACTAGACACCAACCTGAAGTGGCTTTGGCCGTGCGGCCTCTAAGTCTTCATCGGATTCGACCCTCCTTTAAGGAAAAAAGGGTGCTAACGGCCCTCCCGAGGGAGCGTCCGCTTAGGAGTTAACACCGAAGGTGTTGTCGGATGGAGAGATTATGTGTCATCTTATGGATGCCACTAACTATTGAGGTTAGAGCTTTTGACTGTGGGCTGCCAGTCGACAGTCCAAGTCAGACGAGAGCTGGTCGGGGAGATCTGAGAGGGCGTTCCTCGGCCTCTGGACTTGATGACTTGTTAGAGGAGGAGCGGTGTAATCCACTGCTTCTCTAAATAACGAATTGGAGTGTTCCTCTAAGGACTTGAAGAAGGTTGTAGAATAGCCTTTGAAGACTTGTTGGATTGTGGGGAGTTCTAAATCCCTGTGTAGGTCGGCATTCCTAACGCACCAGTGGGCGTTAGTTGCCTTTCTACAGAAGAAGTTTTGGACTATTTGGATTGGGTAGAGGACACTGAGATTCGCGTGTGCGAAGACAAAAGAGGCGGCGTATGACATCACCAGTCGAATACAAACCTTGTAGAGCGTTCGTTTGCTTCTGAGAGACATTTTACTGTGTCGCCCCAACAAGCTGTTGAGGCAGCTCATCTAAAAGCGGGCGTAATTTGTCACCTTTCGGACGTAGGGCCTGAAGGTGAGCCTGGAGTCTAGCGTCACACCCAAATATTTGGCTGTGGGCTTCCAGGGGACAGGGGTGCCTAACAAACGGATATGGGATCATCGAGTCCACGTCTGGACTTATAGTGGAAACATACCGCGGAGCTCTTCTCCGCATTAACCTCGATACGCCATGTCGAGAACCATTTTCCTAGCTCATTGACTGTGTATTGGAGTCTGGTGAGGACTGAGTCCAACGTCTGACCCTGGAAATAGAGGGCAGTGTCGTCAGCGAATAGTGAAATTCAGTTACCCCTTCTCCCTAAGATGTTATGTGGCAGCTGCGTCAGTTGATCCCCTGATCACCAGCCGACTGAGAATGCCGTGACAACTTATAGTGCCAAATCGTCTTGCACAAAAACCAAAAACAGAAACAACTTATATAACTTAATATGTAACAAACTTAACCTAGCTCTTGCATACTATATATATACGTGCGTGGGCATTGAGTGTGTGTATGCGCGCGTGCGTGCGTAAATACGTGTGTTCAATGACATACACATATGCAAAAAAAATCTTATAAAGATTTACTCGATGTTTTATAATTAATTAGCTTATCAGCGATTTCATAGTTTCATCCTTTGTCCTGCCATCGTTGTTTAACTATTTATAGCATGATGCTCCACTCGCAGAGAATGTCTATAGCATTGAGTCCGTAAATGATCAAATGTTTATATACAAATACATATTTATTTATATTTATATAAGTATTCAAGTTTTATACATATATAATCTTTGTCTTATATGGTATATAAGTATATTATTATTATAAGTAAGCACAAAACAAACTTAGCCGCACTGTAGGTATCATATTTCCCCATTTTGTGGGCCTAATGGAAGAAATTTCTGATTAGGAATATGTAATGTCCTTGTAAAAACTTCATAAATATTTCGATTCCTGTATTTTTGTTGTGTTATTAAAAATAATAAAAAATAATGAAAAATTAATATCATTCATAATAATTATAAAAATATGTTTTTTTTATGTGAATAGCCAACAAATGAGCAGACGAGCCACCTTTTACATATAAATTCCCTGTTAAATATATTCTTGTGGAAAATAATGTTTTACGCAATTGTAAAATAAAATCATTATGATAAACACTTAATAAATAGGACAATTTGAACAGAATATGTTGAATGTTATGGACAACAAAAAAGAAATACAATTAAATATAAAATAAGTTATTAAGTAAAAATAAGAATATTAACCTTTTCCTTAATAGAACATCTGTAATCATTGTTTTAGAAATACATTAATGTTTATCGACACATATAAGTTGTTTGGAGTTTGTTAATAAGCAGCCTTTAAAGTCATATCAACAGAACTCCTAAGCGTAACAAAATCAATTTAAAAATTGTCCAAAAATTGTTGACACTGACAACCAACCAGGCGAAGCGGAGTGTCTCTGTGACGTCGATTTCCCGCCGTTTTTATATCAAACTACCTGCAACGATCGTCGTAGTCACGACGTAAGTACAGAACAGATACAATCTGTAGGCACACGTTCATCCAGCTCTTCTTTAAAACAGATTTAAAGCAATGTCAAACACGTTATATAGGTATATAGGTACATAGATAAACTTTATTTTTAAACATTTTGAGATATATTTATAATTTTATCTTTATAAAAGACATAAAGCAAATTTTTTTACACCTTGGTTCACGTTACTGAAGATTAACAAAGGTCCCTTATTTTTTATAGTAATAAATATAGCCTATGTCACTCAGGGATAATGAGCATTCTGATGGTGAAAGAAAATTTAAAATCGATTCAATAGTTCTTGAGTTAATTCGTTACAAACATACAAAAAAAGAATACAAAGGTTTCCTCTTTATAATAGAAGTATAGATATACATAGAGACTTACCTGTTTCTAGATACTTACCATGATCTCTTCTGCTCCGGCACCAGAGGTCGCATGAAAAGATATCTCTTCAATATAGACTAATTAAAAAGCTACAGCTTTTCGAAAAATTGCGAAAATTGCCGCATGTTGATTAAAAAAATATTAACTACAGATTAAAAATTGTGGAAAAATATTACGGTTTGTTTTTAATATTTCAACCCATAATAATTCTATTGCTAGTCTCTAGTTCGGATCTCGATTACGGCCACAATCTAATTATAATTAAAAGGTTTTTTTTATCGTGTAACATTGCTTTTTTAATGAAGAATAACAAGAAAAAAAAATTATAAATCTCGGGTACTCGTTGCCACTTAGATAGCGACGTTGCCACCACGGCAAATGTATCGCGACTGTGGCGCCCTGGGATATCCAGGGTTACGTTTTAAAGGCATATGGGCGGGTCCACCAGCCAGGGACGGACCAATAGCAAGAGCGATGGAAGAGATGAAAAATACGCATTAACTATAGTCTCTCCTGTTCTTTGACCTAGATCTAAAAAAGGAGATTTCATGTCTAACAGAACGAAAAACCGGTGTATGAAATTTATGTTACACGATAATTATGATTTTTTTTTATTTGAGGCTTAATCCATCTTCGAGGCGTAACCAACCTCCCCTGCTCATAGTGAACCCTACGTTCTGTTCCAATTGAGTTTGAAGAGATAGTTAAAAAATAGGATACCCCCTTCTTTTACCCAACATCACGTTCTTATGTCCTATGATTTAACGATCGTCCATCGGCGGCGCTTTACTTATCATCTGGTGGCTTGACTACTCTTTTATCAGCTATTGATATCAAATTACCTTGATGTTCGATGACAAGGGTGTATGCCTCAGCAAAACAACTACAATAACCTTACGGCCTGCCAACTCCAACTTGTTTGTGCAAAAGACCAGAGAGACTTGTTGCTTAATTTTTGCGTGGAAACGTAAAAATCACATCGACAATAGGTAACATAGAAAGCGGAAATTTATTTACTTATCTTATCAAGACTCACCAACGCTCGAAATATACACATATCAAAATCATTCAATAAATTATAAATCTATCTTAACTAATTCGTTACATTTAAAATAAAATGGAAATTACACAGTTATTAAATACACGGCTTAAACAACAAAATTATTGATGTCAATATTATTCCAATTAGTTTCTTGCTCGTTGATTATACTACTAGATACAGAGATCACAAAATTGTATTACAAAATAAACATAATTAAATACAAATTCAGATTAAGCACTAACTCTATTTGACAGTTGACATAATGATTCTTCTCCTGTTAATCCTTCGTTTACGTCTGTTTGGCGCGAAAAATGACTTCACAGTGTCATTAAGGCGCACTTGGAACAACAGAGAATTATCTACTTCTACTGAACAGAATTGAAATCTCTAAACAGGTGTATTAAGCAGAATAAATTAGCTACAATAGTATAGAATGCTTGGTCGAGTTGGTGCTCCCGACTACATATGATGTGAGCGTCTTCAAGACTAGAGTGAATGAGGCTTTTATAAGTTAATACGCTCAACATCTTAAGACTTCATCACCACTCACTAACACGTGGGATAGTTATCAAGCATTAACTTATTTTATGTAAAAAAAAATATATTACTAAATATATACTACGAAAATGTGTTTTTACTTACAAGTATAAAAAATATCTAGTAAAAATAAAAAAAATATCTATCGATCTTACAGAAAATCTTTTATTAATTCTCGAAAGTTTATTTTATTCTAATATTAGTTATATTCTTTTATTTTATTCTAATAATAGTTCTAATAATAAGTGAACTGACTTATAATTAATCATCACATGAACAAGTCAATTTTTTTAATTTTTTGAAGAACACTAAGCAATGTTACATTAACGCAGTCCAACGGGCTAATGCTGTTAACTTCATGAATAATATAAAATTCAACACAAGATACCTAATGGATGTTGTACATTTGAACATTCAGGCAAATAACCTTAATAGACAAATGTCGGTCTAAGACTCGTTAAGTGACAGCATAGATGATAGACTATAACATCAAATATGACAGTATTTGATTTGATTTGACAGATTTGCTCAGTATGCGTCTGTCGTTTGTGTAGTAGGATTATTTCGAGTCTTTGGGTGCATTTCATGTAACTTTATGTGTATACGAAATAAGTTGTAAATACGTTATAAAAAGAAACATTAGTATATAAAAAGGTTCATCATGTGACTAGAAATTTAAATTTTCATTTAGAAACAACATTTGCGGTGTTTGAAACAATTTATTTCTTTAGTTTTTATTTTTGCACATCAGGTCATATAAAATGCGAATCACTGCAATGTGAGTTGATTTTTATTCTTTCAAAGATGCCGAAAATAAGTTCTCGATCCACGGATGAGGTTCTTTCTCCAGACACATTGTCAAAAGCTGAAGATCTCATATCTAGGACTACTCTATGAGATATGCTGCTACAGTTAAGAACATACCGTTTTCAAGTCGCCAAAAGCGCTTAAAAGAAGATAGTTTCATAGGAACAATATCTCGTTCGAATTCCTGTATTCACAGAAAACGCAGAAAACATTTTAGTAGACCGGATAATATCAAGTATATTCACTCATTGTCCCCTTAGTGACTATAATTATCCTCATATCCTTAACAGTAGTTTGGGAAGGCGACAGCCAATCAAACTTGCTCCTTATATTTTTAATATATCTTATACAGTGAATAATGTCATTTGAACATCAATAAATTTACATTTTTAGTTGTTGTTCACTGGAAAATCTAATTTAAAGCAAAATCCAATTTCAACCATATTGAGTGTTATTTAAACTCGTTCACGTAAACACCAAAGCGACGCGTTTTGGACGGCGCGTAAGTTGCCACGAAGTTTCACGGCGACTGTAATTAAATATTTGATGATTCTACACTATTGATTCGAAGTTATAGCAAAAACAAATGAATGCAACGGGTGTTAGGTCATTTATAAAATGATGTCACGGTAATGCCCTGTTCAAGTTCCAATGCAAATTATCATTGCTCATATCTGAATATTACCCCGAAAGATTATGATGAAATGTCCAATAAGATTAAATCCCACTGGATCTACATTGTGTGACGAGGAAGGACCGACGAGGCGGCAATAATACAAACACTTCGCTATGCGCCAATCTATCTCCTCAACAACAATTTATTATATACCGTTTGAAAACCATAAACCCATTATACTTTACGTTAGTATAATAGGTTTATGATTAAAACATGTAACACTGTTGCTACGAGCAACTGTCAATGCTTATTGGCTCAATATATTCGCGATATTATTTGGCAAGAACTTCAAACGTCCTTCAAGCATATGTTTTAACAACAATTACTAAAGATTTAAAACGCGATGTCAACCCTCGAACCCCCTTAAAACAAGCAGAAAAACCTGGATTGAATACAGCAGCCAGGTCAAACAATAAAATGCCCCGTGAGTGAGGTTAACATTCATTCTGCTCAAGGCTAGCGAAGTTGTACCCCACAAGTCCTCGTCCACGCGCTGTTTTAGGTCAGCAGCCCCCGCCTCTGTGATGAATTCCTAGCGGTGACTAACAGGTTTAAAAAGGATGACAAATTAAATTCAAATCTCAAATCGCCATAACCTCGCTTCCATTAATATTATAAAGAGGCAAAGAGGGTAATTGGTGACCCAGATCTGGTTGAAACCAATCTGCTAAAGCCTTGAGCACAGGCACAGGGTTGCCAGCTCTCTCAGAATGTTAATAGCCGACAAACGAGCAGACGAGCCACCTGATGGTGAGTGGTCACCGTCGCCCATGGACATCAGCAAAACCAATGGTATCACTGATGCGTTGTCGGCCAGGAAATGAGAAGGTTAGGAAGCAAGTACTGGCTCTCAAGCCCCCAGCCGGAACACGAGGAGTCGTTTGGCGGCTGACTCAAGCAGGAGGGTGGTAGCTAGCCAGGCAGGCTTTACGGGAAGATAATAATACCAGTATTAATATTAATGACTTAATAATAATACTGATAATATAATCTTTACGCGAAGCCCCACCACCAAGCAGGCTGACTTCTGTCGCCTCTTACGACACCCTGTTTTGTCAGCATGGGATTAGGGGAGTATTCTAGGCCGCCCCAATACGGCCAATATTAGGATACATTTTGGAGAGTGTGAGCAGGAATTATTCGAAATAATTCCGCCATCGGCGTTCCTTCATCGAACAACTCCAACGGCGGGTGTACATCCTTACGCAGTGAACGCACCACCAGTACAGACGAGCGATTTACGTCGTCATTCATTGTGCGCACTACAAAGGACTGGTATAACCTACCCGCGCCGGTGTTCCCGGCTACTTACAATGTGGGAGTCTTCAAGAGGAGAGTGAATAGGCTTTTATAAGTTATTGCGCTCAGCATCTGAGACTTCATCACCAGTTACCATGAGGTAGAATTGTTGTCAAGCATTAACTTATTCTGTGTAAAAAAAAAAAACCGTAAACAAAGTTACTGTTCATCGATTGCCAAAATGCTCCAAATTTTCCATGAAAATGTAATAAACTAATAACATTCAATACACACCACTTTTATCTTGTCTCATGCCTGACCCATGACAGTATGACACTACATAGGTAGGCTATGTAGTATCCTAGCACATCGTATAATGGTCATCACATATACATGTCTCCTTTTTGTCCATTTTATATTAAAACTTCGCAAAGACAATGCTGCAAGTCTCAATAAGTCAATTAATAAATTAAGTGTGAAAAACAAACACGCTGTACAATTTTAAAATATAATACGTTTCTCCTATTCCGATGCAAATTACGAATTGTGTACAAAGTTTATAAGGCAATTGTTAAAAAAGCTATTCTATATAATTTTATAAATTCTACCTCCGTAGGTTTTATTTTCGTGTTTTAACCAACAATATTTTATTAACCTCACCAAAAATCCTTAAAAATCAAACTAATCAATCAATTGCACAATCTCAATAAGGTCGGAATGAAAATTCGCAATCCATATATTTTGTCCTTTGTTTGCCCAATGCCTTTCCCTAAAGTTCTAACCTACTTTCCATCTAAAGTATGACGAATATTTTAGAACCCCCGATAAATGCTACGCCTACATAAATTGACTAAATATCGTTATTTGCTTTTATTCTAAAATCTAAATGGAAAATATTCTAGTTGTACGTTTTTAATTAAGTCTAAACTAGACATTCATTACCTTTTTATCAAAATTTATCAAGATTAATGACTTGCAGTTACGAGATAACCATTTAAATTTGATTTGGAATATTTTTCTTTCAGTGAAAAAAAAACAAACTTTCAAGTGCAAAGCGTCAAAACTACATGCAGAACATATTCGATCAGAATCTTCGAAAGTAGTAAAAAACTCATTTTAAACCACAATTATTTTTTTACTCATTCTCTGTGAGTCATGAGTTAATGACAATTTTTAACTCTGAGACTAGACTCAATAATTACTGCATAAATTCAATTATAATTTATTTTAGTGTCTCAGTGTTAGGCGCGTGTGTCCTCGCACGATGAGAGGTATTGAGGTCATACTCCGAATTTGTATAATGCCATACTTTGAAGCCGTGTTGGAGTGACCCAGAATACTTCCCCGATTCCCATGCAGACAGAACTGGGTGTCGTAAGAAGCGACAGAAGCCAGCCTACTTTGTGGTAGAGCTTCCCGTAAGGATTATACTATCAGTATTATTATTAAGCCAATAATATTATTATTGGTATTAAGTATTATCTTTCCGTGAAGCCTGCCTGGCGGCTACCATCCTGCTACTTGAACCAGACGCCAAACAACTCGTGTACCGGTTGGAGGCTTAAGAGCCAGTACTTTCTTTCTTACCTTTTTGACATGTCCTGGCCGACAACGCATCAGTGATAACTTTGGTCCTGCCGATGTCCATGGGTGATGGTTACCATTTACTATCAGGTAACTCGTCTGCTCGTTTGTCCTTATAAAATATATAAATATCCTTATAAAAAAAAACGCAATAACCTGAAATTAAATATGCGTGCAGAAACTCAAGTCTCCCGTGCTGAAAACCGATTCAAGCCTACTATTGGTTTGAATGCATTACACGATATTGCATAAAACCTTTAATTGTTAATTAAAAATATGTCGCAATACGCCACCTATCGAGGAGTAGTAATAATTGATGAGTTTTTTTTTTTTTAATAATGAATAACAAACTTATATAGAAACAAGTTCAAATCATGGCTATAAACTCCAAATTCTCAATATAAAACACGTCATAATACCAATGCCTTCCTTTTTTATCCAAAATAAAAAAACGAACTATGTGACACTGTTTTTACTCAACAATATAGGAGAGTACTTGTAAATACAAATATAATTATTTTTACTGCATATTTACATCGTTTTCTTTATTCCTACAAACAAAAAAAAACTAAGTTTAAATATAACAAATTTATTAAACAATATTGACTGCGTCTAATATGTATAAAGTTCTTATAATCTGTATACAAAAAACAATGAATGTTGATTACTGTCTACCGTATTTACGGCATTCTATTATCTACGGAGATGAATGACAAATAACGGCCATAAATAAACAAACAAAATAGTGTTATTCATCTGTAAAACAAATTACAAAACAGAATAAATTAACGGAAAACAAAAGTTTATTAGAAAACACTATTTTGTGTTTGCATTGAACAAATAAGAATTACTAAACTTAGTATTTTTCATCTTCATCGTTATTATTTTTGAGCTTAATTAGAGAAGTTAATATTATATATTAATTAGACAATAAAGATAAAAAATATATTAGATAGCATTCGTCAGATGGTGGTCAAAGTACAAATTAAACAATAGTAATAGTAGTTACAAAACTTACTTTTTTTTGTATTTGTTTAAAATTATAAACGTAACATAACATCGTTCCGAAAAGTAGCTTAACAATTTCCAGAAAAAGTTTATAACCAATATAATTATGACTTTAAAATTGTATTATGATCTTATGTCGCAGCCTTCCAGAGCATTGTACATATTGTTGAAAACTGTGAATTATAACTTTTCTCCTAAACCAGTTGATCTTCGCAAAGGTATAACAATATTTCTATTATGCCTCAATATTTATATAGTCTAAAATTTAACTATTACAATATCGTGTCGCTTTGTTACGGTTCATGTTAATTATTTTTTAAACCCTTTTTTTTCAACTTATATAATAATGATTATCATGGAATCTGTTACAGAACCATTATCTGCTGTGGCAATAATAACAATGTCCAGGTTCCACATAACACAATACATAAATTAGGAAATTGGTGCAAAAACTGTGTTCAATAATAATTATTGTAAATATGTTTTTTTTTAATTTAATAACACTTTACAACTATAAACAATGACAACCTTACAAGTAATTTAGAAGTTATGTTATGTTAGATATGTTATTTAACTCATGAATATAGTTATATTGTCTTAATATGTTCCAGGTGAACATTTCTCAGAAGAGTTTACAGCAATTAACAGGTTCCAGAGGGTCCCAGTAATTGATAACAATGGATTTATACTGACAGAAAGGTACCATCCGTTTTCAATTATACTCAAATTCCTATATATAAATTACAATCATTCATGATATTCCATTTAGGTAATGATAATTTAAGTTTAACATTTGGAGCGCCCATAATAAGCAAGTCCCCACATCCATCTTGATCAGCAATGCATCAGTGATAAATAAATGATTAAATTATTTTGATTACGTTTACTGGGAATGTTTTGGATATGAAATTTCGAATCTGGATATGGTTATATGAATAATATTTTACCGTTTATGGATATGGAATTATTTCAGATTATTTGATTATTTCAGATTATTTGATTATTTCAGATAATTTCAGTTATTGATATAAGACAATTTAGGACTTGTAAAAAAATATAAATGTATTTACAAGGTAAGAGTTTCACTTGCTTTCTAGATATTATATGGTACTATAATCATGGAATAATAATTTAAAAAATCACATAATAAAAATGTCAAAAGATGAAAGTGACGTTGTAAGTGTTGCCTCAAACAGCGAAAACCTGTCATATTGTGTTTCATTTAGACTCTTAGAAACTTTTTATCAGATACGGTTATGGTTTCGGATATATTTTAATTTTGGATATCTAATAGTTTCGGTTACGGTTACAGAACTCCATAACATCCCTGACATTTACCAATAATGTAACCACTGTTCAGTATTTTATTTTCCAGATACTATCAACTATATTTTATTTTCAGTGTTGCAATAATAAAATACTTGGCTAGAGAAAGCATAATACCAGAGAGTTTGTACCCAAAGGATGTTAAAGCACAGGCGAGAGTTGATGAGTTCTTGGAATGGCAACACACCAACATCAGGCTGCATTGTGCCATGTATTTTAGAGTAAAGGTACCACTTTGTATAATATTTTATAACAGTAAAAAAAAAACACTGTTAAATACTTTTTAAAGTAATATACAAGAGGCAGTTTGCAGAAAAATATTGTATATTGGAAAATAATTATAACTAAATAGATAGTTAACAACCTTTTAGCTTAGTGAGTGGTCCCTAGTCTGATTCCCAGCCAAGGGGAATTTTTTTTATAACAGGCAATTGTTTATTCTCAAGTCATGCTTATTAATGGTGTCTAATTATATGTCCATGTAACAGACAATACAGGGAATCATAGTGCATGAGTGTGACTGTAATTGTGTTTGTTCATGTTTGTCGTAAGCCAATAATATTATCGTTGTCTATGATCACTTTTATTATGGTCTATAGTTCAATAGTCAAGAAAAAGTTCGTTGTCGTTGTCGTGGTCTTTAGTTTAGACCTATCAAAGTTAATATAAAATTCCGAATACTTACTATAGAATGGACTTGTATCATTTTCTCGTATCGGTTTACATGTCGTGTTGTTGGAAGTTTCAGTTTTATGTACATAAAAAACGGACGAAGTTACATCTTTTCTTTTTTATACAAGCTCAGCTCATTCAACAGAATTTTTGAAAGTTTTTACTAATGAGATAGTTCTGTATAAACATGTTGAAGCTCTATATTATAGACATAAATATAAATAACTAGTGTCCCAACTTCGTTTGAGTTCGACAATTAATTATTATACATACAAACTTGATGTATAGCCTATGATCATCCGGAATAATGTATAACTGGTTTATTAAATTAAAACAATGGTATTGTTTCATTAATGTAAGTTTTTTCGCATCCCAGTACTTAGACGCAGTGCTATCTGGAAAACCGCCTAACCCTCGCACGTTAGAAGGCTACGAGCGCCGGATGATATCTACGCTGGAGAACTTCGACCACCTGTGGTTGGGTCAGGGCAATCAGTTCATCACGGGGAACACTATCACAGTCGCCGACTTGCTGGCTGCCTGCGAATTAGAACAACCTAGTAAGAACTGTTATAACGGTAACACATTAGAACATTGTTGTTGTATAGATAACGCAAAATTTGATACAATTTCGCACACTATGACCCTGTTGTAACAGTTTACAGATTGAGGTAGCTACGGCGCGCATAAGCTCGTTTTTGCTAATGATAAACATCACCCACGTCTCGATAGAACAACGACGTAATTATAAAAATATTATACAATGTATATCGAAAAACTATACTCGATTAATCGACTCGCATTCACTTTCGATTAGAGCGTGCAAACCAAGTTTATACGTGCCGGTGCCACAAATAGTCCCTGTACTCTATGGAACCGCATTGAGTCTGACATTTACAAAACGAATTTTGTCTATGTCAAAGTTAGGCAAAATTTTTGTATGTATATGAACACAACTTTTCTGAGCCAAACCAAGCAAATGTTTGGTGCAAAGCAAGCGATTGGTGTGTATTAATAAAAATGCAATAATTTGTAGTGAAGCCTCGTTAATATATTAACCTTTACATAGCTTATGTAAATGCGTTAACCCTAAAATTTGCTTTATATATATCTCAGTATGAAAATGAAGACTTCAAATCATATTTGCTTATGTCTTAAACCCGTTGCTTAATTCTAACATCAACTTAATATTAACAGAATCCTCCTCTGAACGATAAAGTTTGTTATAATGATTATAAACATACCTGTGTACGTACAACAGGAATGGCAGGGTTCGATCCAAGTGAGAAGTACTCCAACATTGCTACGTGGTGGAATAAAGTGAGACAGCATTTCAGCCCTCACTACCAAGAAGCTCACGTCGTATTGAACAAGATTGTTGCGAAGCAGGAAAAGGCAGAATCTAAATTATAAGGAGGGCAAATAAAAGGAATTTATTGTTAATAAACAATAATATTTTTATATCGTATTACGATTTTTTTTGTTATTATTTAAAATATTATGTAAGTACCTATAAATGTGTCGATACTTTTTCATTAGTAAGTAATCTAGTATTAATATTGAAATTGGGTAGATTATTCGTATCATAGACAATATTTCAAGGTGGTGAGCTGAAAGAGATATACATTAATTTTAATACATCAAGATCTATTTTATGTTTAGTGTTCGTTTGAAAGCTATACAACAGATAAATATGAATTTTTATACACATTCTTATGTATATTTTGTTATAACTATTATAACAAAAGGTACACAATAAATGAAATGTACAGCTGTAAAAATTGTATTATTTTATCTACACAAACATTATAATTGCATTGTATGACATATGTAAATATTCCATCAGTATAACATAAGTATTTCACTGCGAAGTGTTCGATTCTAATAGAGTTGGAAATCTACAACGCTGTACAGTACCGTACAGTAGTAGCAGTGTACATTAAGTTATGTACAGTTCGAGATCAGGCTGATAAATGATGTAGAATTATAATAACTGAGCTGCTTTATTGCGATCGCTAAGTTAAACGACTCACTCGCCGCGTCCGACACGTACGGTAATTGTTAGTACCAATGTTATGCACCTATATGTGAGGTATCAATATCGTCTCAGTACAAATTCTTTATCCAGTTCAATTTAACGAATAGTGCTAATATGATAACTGTCAATAAAGTTAAGTGACAAGAAATGTTACAGTATTGTATCGTTGTCGACGGACGTTACTCTATCCCGGAATTCGGTTCACGCACCGCCCACTACCGGGTCCAATTGTGAAAATAAACCATGCAGAATCCCACTTACACATGAATAACATCAAAATCGGTCCAGCCCTTTAGGAGTTCAGTGATATGCACACGTACATAAGTATTTTATATACATATAAAGATACGTTATTCGTACTACATGAATTGACGAATTCCTTATGATAAGTGCTAATTGAACGTTTTTAACGACAATGGTATCACCGACTCGTTGCCAACCATGAACGAAACACGCAAGTGTTGTCGTTATGACAATTGACCTGATTATAATAGGTTGCTAACAAGACAGGTAAACATATCTATTGATTAGCGCAAGTAGTTCTATTAATGTACACGTTTTTATTGAAATCATAATAATAATTAAAAAACTAATTTCATTACAAAAGCCATAGTGCTACCAGCATAAAGTTCTGCAAAAAATTTGTTGCAGAATTCTCACAAACAAAATACAACTTTAATACCAGCATTGTAAGGATTAATTTCCAATATTTAATTACAAATAAATATTTCTTACCGTAAGATTACAATTATCATAAATCTTTTATTCATTTTGAGTTAATGTTAACTAGTGTTCGCCCACTGATGTTAATGGCGCGGACATTTTTACATTTAATTTTAACAATAAATATAATAAAGTCAAGAAATATGAATTCAGTGTATAACAATAGAATCGAAGCTTGCAACAGTTTGAATTGTGATATTTCTTCTAAAAAAACAGTATGTGGCGTTAGATATAAAAATGCGTCCGCGCAGGTGAAATTGTTTTCGAACGAATGTGCATTGTTGAAATATGGATGTTCAGTGGCGAATAACGATGGTAATGTTTAAATAATAAAAAAATATTTATTTAAAATATTAATGACTTTAAAATTGTACAAAATAATAATTCGAAATACAATAAATTATAGAGTTGATACTTGAAGTGGGTGATAATTTAATGTCGAGTATGAGTACATCGAGTAAAATCTTTCCAATACTGTAATTGTGTAACCCACATTCACGATGTTTTTAAATTGACTGTTATTATATAAACTTTAGAGTAAAATAATTCATGAATTAAAATGAGCAGGGAGGGTAGTGGTTTAAATGTTGGCATGCAGCATTCGGGTGCCTGGAGACGAATCCCGCGAGCGTTTTCAAATTCAAATCATTACAAATGATTAATTGCTTCGGTGAAGGAAAACATCTTGGAGACAAATGCATACCTGAGAGTTCTTCATAATGTTCTTTCTCTATGGTACCTATATGAAGTCTATCAATCCGCACTTCTCAAAGGCCAATGGCCAGCATGATGTATGGCCTCAACCATACTCTTTGTGAGAGAATACCTGAGTGCAACGTGAAACTGTTATGTATTTTAATACTAAATATTTAGTGACATATCCCATAGTTATACTATTTCTCAGATATAAGAAGAATAATAAAACTCACATCCTCCTCCCCACTAGGAGATGAAACTTTATACGCACCCACCCCTCAACTACATACCTACAGTAATCTGTCCCAGACTGGAATCTAGCCCGGAATCTTTTGTTTGGCAGACAAGATTACCAGTTTCCATGACATACAAATGTTTCTCAGTTCTTAGATGTTTGTTTACTCGTATGACATCTAACCTAATTGTATGGGTGTAACTGAAAATTCTTTAAATTAAACAACCCAATAACATTTGCTCTGTTAGACCACAAAAATCGATTAGCAGTTTCATTTTCTTACAGCGTATGGTTTAATTAGTATGGACTATTGCAAGCGATCAGATATTGTGAACATGAATTCTATTACGAAGAGAAATAAAATTGTTGTGCACAATTCGCAACCTGCACGATCAGTTGGCAATAATATAAACTGCAGAATTACTTGCAACTATTTAGATGATGCCGTCATGTGTGGAATAAGACAAGACGGTGAAGGATACAGAGTTAGACTATTTGAAAATAAATGTGCATTACTGAAAAATAATTGTAACACTACCACTCCGTTTATTCAAACTGACATGTTTATTTGCAAAGGTACATTAGAAGCAAATAACTCTGCCAGTTACAATGCTGAAGATGCTAATATTTTCCAAGAAGCTGGAACTTCGCAAAGCATCATTGTCGTTGATGGTTCAATGTTAGGACAGACCTCAGACGCCAACGAAACTATCGAGAATTTCTTCGCAGCGACTCACGTTTTGGATTTGCCGATAAAAGAAGTAGATGAGGTTAAAACACGAAGAATGCTATTGAAAAACGCCGGACCTGTGAAGGTTTTTAAGCCATGGATTACGATTCCCAAGGAAATTAAAACTGACTATTATCATACGCCGACTCTCTCGACGTGTTATCATAAGTGTCCAACGGTAGGTACCTTTTTTACTATTTCTTATAGATATTTCTGGTGCAAATGCAGAAAAAAACTATAAGTAGTTGATAAGCCGATACATAAATACGTGATATACCTATCAGAATTTTCGAGCGATATTTGAAAGTACAGCTTGTAGGTAAAGAATATTACGAATATAGTATAGATATATAGATAGATATATGCCAAGGACGCCTGGAAATAACAGCGTAGCAACCAGTTAGGTGTCGTCAGAAACTTACTCTGTTATTATTATAACATATTGATTTTATAAGATAAGCTGACGAGTTTCGATTGTCTTTTCATCTTCTGAGTTATAAGTCACCATTTTTGAACGATACTAGATACAAAAATTATGTTCATACGTGTATTAACAAAATATCATAATTATAAATGATTTTTGAATTTAAATAGTAGACTCCAGGGTAAATTATTTTTTTTGAAACGAAACGAGACCAATTTTTCACTTAAAACTTAAGCGTGATTGATTTCTAAGGCATATTACTCGCACTCATCCAGTTGTGACATATTGTAGTTTAGGTAACAGGCAGACTGTATGCAGTTTTCTGCCCTTCGAATTTTTGACTTTATGTTGACCATTGTCCCCTCCAGTAATTCGCACTGGACTAGCGTATAGTATAATCCTAATCTTATCAGTTGTGATAAAAAAAACTATAAACTGTCATCAAGGCGTTTCGCAGATGACACTACCCAGCGTAGCAAATCGTAAGTCGCCTCACACAAATTGCACCAACATAGCAGTATAAAACTAGGGTCCTTGGGCACCGAGACAATTAATCAGACCCCTACCACATAGACTAGTCAATTTCCAGCAATGTCCAGACACGTACTCTCCGGTGTGCGGCGTGCCCGGCATCCTGGCGCGCGAGCCTTCAATCATGTTCCAGAACCACTGCTACATGGACGTGGCGCAGTGCAAGATGTACTGGGAGAACAAGAGTTCTACGGCAATCAGCTCTTGTTGGTTCTATTACATTATTCAATTTAACAACCTCTTAGGCCAGTTGATAGCGACCCTGCCTGCCGAGCTAAGGGACACGTCTTTGATTCCCGGCCGGGGCAGACATTCATGTGACAGCTAAATGTTTGAACTCGGGTCATGGGTGTTTATAATGTATATTTCTGGACGTTCACGCCACATCCAACACAGAATTATTATAGGTAACTGTGTCTGTGGACGTTTTATTTATTTACATTGTCCATTGTTCCACATATGTATGTCTTCTATATGTCTCAGGCTTTTTTGTGACCAATACGTGTTCTACAATGCTCCAGAAACTTTTTAATATGTAGACACAGAATAGATGTTTAGATAACTGGCATTAATCCGGAAACATAATATAAATGATATGTAGGTAAGTGACGATGAAATTATTTATTTCAACTTACAATCAACATTACAGGTGACCTTAATACGTTATTGCAGTGTAGTACCGTAAATATTTATGTTGAGCTAATAATAATAATATAAGTAACAATAATATTAATCAATTTACAAAAAAACCAAGATTAGAATAATGTCAAAATTCAAATAATAGTATCTAACAATAAATAAAAACAAAAATAATAATAGAAATGGCCGAAATTCCGCTTATGATAAAAATTTACAATGATATTTGAATTGTAATAAGTTATAATTAGATGCTATTTTCTCTCCATATAATATAGTTCCTACTCTACGACCTTGTATGTAATATTATGAACATTTATTTTGCATAATAATACTTCCAGAAGGAAACCTTAATGTTAATGAGACAACCAACCTAAAATGTGTTACATTTAACAATCATTGTCACCTAAGTCGCTAAGTTTACGTAAGTAGGTACACTTAGAATAAACCTGCAATTGAAGCCTCGATGATGCACAGAAAGAAATGAAAATATACCATCGTATGATAAAATAAAAGAAAAAAACATCTTATTTTTACTAAATTTAGGTTTTCAAAGGCTCATCAATATTTTTTTTATGATTTTAGTCGTACTAACAAACATGATGGATAGTGGTCCCAGCTACGCCCATAGACATCATCTAACCAATACCGTAATATTACAAATCAACTTACAGCTAATTCCGCCTTGAGGTAATTATAATGTCTTTACGGTTACTATACCATAACCATAAAATAATTAATCAATTCACAAATTTGTAATTTGGATATTACAGAATTTCCCTGTAGTACCTGTATGAGCGTTCCCGCCTCGTTAACAGCCGATATAAAAGACGTGAACCCTCTTGTTAGTTATCTGTACAATATGAATGCTGAAAGTAATAGTTGTATTAAAGTAGAAACAAAAAATTGATCACTCGCTTAATTGAAGGGAAACATCGCGAGGAAACGTGCACACCTGACAGTTCTCCATAATGTTCTCAAAGAGGTCTGAAGTCTGCCAACTCTCACTTGGCCAGGGTAGCAGACTACGGGCTGTACCTTTCACACTGCGAGAAGAGACACGAGCCCAGCAGTGGGATGATATGTGTTGTAATGAGAAGAAGCAAAAATTACACACATAAGTGTATTTACAAAATATCTAAATAATTTTGAATTTGAATATTCTAAAAATACCGTTTACATCTTCAGCGTACATAGAATCTTCGTTCCTATTCTGCCTGGGCGACCAACTGAACGGTATGTACCGCTTCCTACCGTTGATCAAGACCCTGCAACACATGGGCCGGCTCAAGAAGAAGGGCAAGTTCCACTATCGACTGAATAATATGAGGTTCTTCAACAACTACGCTTACAAGGAACCCAAGCTTATGGGATAGAACTTACAATACCTACATTATAGTCATAAATTTTACGATTGATGTTGAAATGGAATTTCGTTTTTATGGATAAGAATATAATAAATATTCTTTAAAGCGTATATATCTATACATATAATAAAATTCTAACTGGTCGATTTCTGTACATAAATGATTTATATGAGAAAAACTATTATTAGGAGGCTTTATTAACGCAGTAGAACCCAAAACAATAGTTGATAGAATTTTTGTCTGTGCGTTTGGTCGCGCTAATCTCAGAAACGGCTCACCCGATTTCGTTCTGGATTTCACTAATATATTGCAGTAAGTATCACTTAATACTTACTTTGTTTCATTGCAATCCGTCCATAAATAAAAAAGTTATAAATTAATATAGTAAAACACAGTGCTAAAACAATGCAGGTGTTATTTCTTAGCGTAAGCCGTAGTTTATCTGAAGCGAGTGCGGTTTGCTAGTTTAGTAAAATTCCGATATAATTGACAGAAATGCCATACAGTAAATTAAAAACTCATGTCAAAAGCAATCTTAAGAATAAAGGTTTATTACTAACTAATAGGTCGGGGAGAAAGTATTTTTGCATTTTAGTATGTATGAACTTTTAATAAAATCCCTTTGACTATACTATTTGCATCTGGCCGGTTTTGGTATAAATAAAAAGTTTAAAATTTAAAGAAGATAATTTCAAATTCAAATTTGGAAAATGTGTGATTTTCATTTGTTTTGCTTACTGCCAAGATGAGGGAGGGTAATGAAGAAATTCGCTACGTTTTAAAATTTTACTACAAAAAAGGCAAAAATGCAACGCAGGCCGCGAAAAAAAATTGTGATGTTTATGGACCTAGTGCAGTGTCTGTGAGAGTAGCACAAAATTGGTTTAAGCGTTTTCAATCCGAAAATTTTAATGTCAAATATGCACGTCGCTCTGGTCGCCCTGTCACGGATAAAATGGATGCCATTTTTGAAAGTGAAGCAAGATCGGCATATCAGTAGTTACGACGTAGCTGAATAACTGGAAATTGATCACAAAACAGTTTTGACGCATTTGGGCAAAGCTGGGTACACAAAAAAGCTCGATATTTGGGTGCCACACGAACTCACTGAAAGA
Source organism: Megathymus violae (assembly GCA_003671415.1). Classification (NCBI taxonomy): domain Eukaryota; kingdom Metazoa; phylum Arthropoda; class Insecta; order Lepidoptera; family Hesperiidae; genus Megathymus; species Megathymus violae. Next base: position 1,201,985 of record PDGT01000074.1, read on the forward strand.
AACCTAATGAACCGTGTCCTCATTTGCGATTCTTTATTACAACGTAACGAAACCGAACCATTTTTGAAGAAGCTGATAACTGGTGTTACGTTACCTGTTAGCTGTTACCGCCAGGCAGGACCATCGATTCTGAACTCTACTGTGAACAACTGATGAGACTAAAGCAAGAAGTTGATAGAAAGGGCCGGAATTAGTCAATAGAAGGGGTGTGATTTTCATCATGATAACGCTAGACCTCACACATCTTTGGTGACTCGGCAAAAACTAAGAGACTCTGGCTGGGAGATGATGATGCATCCACCGTACAGCCCGGACCTTGCACCTTCAGATTTCTACCTGTTTCGGTCTCTTCAGAATTCTTTACGCAGTGTCAGGTTAACATCACGTGAGGACTACCAAAACTACTTGACGCAGTTTTTTGATCAGAAACCCCAGAATTTCTATAGCAATGGGATCATGTCCCTACCCACAAGATGGCAAAAAGTTATCGAACAAAATGGTACTTATATACTTTAGTTAAATTTAAAAAAAACTTTATTAAAAAATGTTTTGAATTTTCATAAAAAATGCCTAGACTTTCTCCCCAACCTAATAGATAGCGTAGTTTGACTTTCGAAGTGTATATAAAATACCAAGTTCGAATGAATATTATTACATTTCATTTATTAAGTTCGCGATGACTTATCAGTTTACACTTGACACTGAGAAGAGACTTAAGCGCAACACTGAAACAGTTATGATTTTTGCTTATGATAAAATCGAAAGAATAATTATAGAATACTAGCGGCCCGCCCCGGCTGCGCACGGGTGTACTTTTATTTTTTAACATTTTGAGATATGGGTATAATTTTATATTTATAAAGGACATACTTAATGTTGCATATGTCCACTGCATAAAGTGCTTTGTGCGAGCCGACCGCACGACTACCTATTTCATAGATGTGCCCGCCCCGCATCTCGCGCCCGCTCCCTCGTCGCATTGTCCGCCGGTCTACACTACGGCTGCTTTGCGTGGAGCCACACTGGTCATTGCGCGGCGGCGACGGCGGCGTTTATTTTCCTGAATTCGTAAAATCTTCTGAACGGCATGTCCGATTTGAGTAATTCAAAAAGTTATTTATAGGTATTGAAACAGTTTTGAATATGAAATGACTAATACAAAGGTACGGTTATCATGGTCTGAATTTGGTCAGCTTTTAAAATGTAAAAAGTTGTTATAGTGACATAACTACAATAGTTGGACATATAGTATTATTGCGAAGTTATTTGTAGATATTGATGTTCTACAATATTAATTGTAAAATATTTTTTGTTCTATCATCAAATAGTTTCCGCAGCGTATGTGATGAAAGAAATTTTTAAGCAAATTTTTTACAACTTGGTTCACGTTACTAAAGTTTTAGCAAGGATCCCTTATGTTTTCTAGTAATAAATATAGCCTATGTTACTCAGGGATAATATAGCATTCTAATGGTGAAAGAATTTTTAAAATCGGTTCAGTAGTTTTTGAGTTTATTCCTTACAAACATACATAAATCCAAAGGTTTCCTCTTTATAATATTAGTATAGATAAATAACTTGCTGGTCAACTTGATTCAAACTCTTTCATCATGACGTGTTTTTTACTTTTTTTTTCCCCCGGACAAATAAGGCCACTTTTTGCAAAACAAGCGTCATCTGTCAAGAACTTAAGACTTACAAACAATAATTAATGTATATGCCGCTTAAATCTCTGTCGTACCCACACTATGAAATGAAAGGGTCACAAATAAATAAATTTAGCAATTTTGTAATAATTTATTTCGTTGTTGGATGTTACAATACTCGTACACCTCTAGGGGTGCCAACATTTATGGCCGGATCCAATAGATGCACAAAAACAATCACTAAAAGATCTCGTTACAATGTCATAATAAAATCTTCATAAATATTGTCTATGATGCATCACACACACACTCGGTGGCGCCGCTTAGAACTAATATCAATTTATTACGAAAGGCCGACAACATCGCAATTGTTATTGACTGACGATTTAAATGCAAATAAAATCAATGAAAATCATCGCTCGACTCGTGTTATGAAAAGTGAATTAGTTAAGCAAAACAGGAGAGGACTTTACAAAATGCCACAATCTAGCTGTTTCAACGTATCTTCGTCGATCCTAATAGAAATCTCATAAAAATTACATATAAACATCTGACTTCTGGGAAGTTATTAATTTACGTTCGTGTACACACAACACAAACAATAACAGTCTAAAACATCAACTCCTCAATGATTTTGGGTTCCTAGTACATCACAGCCGTTCATAGAGATACAGGTAGCCGAGATCCTTTGGCGGGTTTTCTGAGAGAGCCACCTGGAAATTAAGTAATGTATTGATGGAACATGTATGTATGTACGAATCTAACATTGACCCACAACTTTTCTGATAGGCCTAAGAGCACTAAATTTTGCATTAACATATATATATATTATAAGCAGGACCCCCATTCAAATGATAAAATACTGTACCAAGCAAACCTATAAAAGGAGGGTAGGTGGACTTGCTCATTCGCTTTTTTGACAGTGCCCGGTGAGGATAGTTCCAATAATTTGGTACACATGAGCCATTTTTGATATCCCGTAATAGTGAAACTAATCAGTTTGTTTGTTTGTTATTCTGATTTTGGTGAACTGAATCTAGGCAAGGTTATTTTATCTGATTTTTTACATGAATCTCGATTTATTTCGGTAAAAATAAAATATGTTTTTCAAACTAGGTCACACTGTAATTTACAAAATAAACTCGATAGTATATGTGTGTATTGTATTGTATCTATGTGTACGGATCATTAAGGTCTCACCTTATTGTCATTGAAGATAACCCAGCGACCCTCGTGCAGCACGTGGCACACGTAGTGGCCCACCATGGTCGACGTGCCCATATGCGAGATGAACGCGATTAACCGGTACTCTGATAAAGGAACGAACAAGTCTTCTCAAACAATATCAACTTCTAGTATCGTCCTTCTTTTATTGATTTATTATTATAAAGAATGATTGAATGTTTTTTTAACCTAACTCAATGTCAGTCTATTTTATATATATAAAACTATCGTTCCAACACCCTCCTCACTCTGATATATTATGTAAAGGGATTCAAACCCATTAGCGGGTTCACTGCGGACCCTTTGTCTCTCCTCGCAACTGATGAGCCCTAAAGGTAATTTCACCATACTGTGGATACTAGTACAAGTAAATAATCCGAAGTTCCAATACTACCCGATGATTTCCAATATGGCCAAACAATTGCTTTATTACAACAACAACAGCAATCGACAGGTTAACGTATTCTCCGGAGCAAAATAGCACTCAATAAATTTTACCAAACCAATCGCTGATCCAACCACTGGCAGCAGTCAAAGTAGCCTCTTGAATTTGTCTTTTTTTCTAGACACTCACTCTCCGGTCCGTCCCTACAGCCGAGCGTGCGGTCCGGTGCGGCGGCGGCGGCGGGCGCGGCAGGCGCGAC
>PDGT01000074.1:1205543-1355477 GCA_003671415.1 Megathymus violae
CCCGCCGGTGGCGCGCAACGCTCGCGCCGCCTGCGGCCGCGTGAACCCCATGCCCGTTATCTGTTCCACACTGGATTCATCCACTGGGGCACTACTTTCTGCGAATTAAATTTAATTCAATGAAATAGTTTTGAAATAATGCATTCCAGATTTTTTTAGATTTTCATCTAATTTGATATAATACCTAGTAATTCTACTAGTGTACTGTATGTCTATTTTATTAATATCTATAGGATATCTAAATGTTCCTAAGTATATATTGGCAACAGCGACAAATATCGATTTTTTCCAGACTACTCTGTGGGTTATAACTATAGAAATTAAACGAAAATAAATGTGACTTAAGTTAGTTATAGATGATCTAAAATTTCTGCATATTGCTTGGAAGACTATTTCATTTATTTCGAACAATTAAAACATGAATCTATATTATTATAATTACACATTATAATACCACAAGGGACTTTCACCTACTAGGTAGTGTAACTGCGTACGAACCAGTAGATTTCGCGCCAGGTGGTGTGAACGGCGCGGCGAAGTCCCAGTCGGACATGTGCTCCATGAGCCAGTTGGACGCCGGCTCCATGCCCGCATTGCTGGTGTAGTACAGCGCGCGCTTGCACGCCTCCACAGGGAACCCCATGTCCAGCTGACATGTACAAACAGATAATTTACAGTGCGTGCATTTAACGGTGTTCTGTCTTAAACGTTATCTGAGACATGCACTTACTCGTACGTACGCAGGCGCACGCATACACGTCCGTACACAATTATGTTCGAATTGTGATATAAAGTGCATTTAGCCAACAGACACACTTTCATCTACGGTTTCATTGAACATGAGGGACAATTTTAATGTTGATTTTTTCACACGGAATCAAGAGACCTATACACATGCAAAATACATACACAAATGACATATGTCACTCCTCTGATAGCATAATTTCACAAACGCTTCCATAATTCTAAAGGTATCTTAAACTGTCGGGGTCAGTTTTTAACGTTGTCATTGAGCTTCGTCGAGAAACATAACAACTTCCGACGGTCGAATTGACCCGCTAACCAACTATAGTACAGTTCTGAATTATGTTAGATCAAACGTAAGTTTGACACACCAACTGTGCCAGCAACGCTTCATTGTATTCCGGCGGAGGTGTCTCCGGCGTGGCGTCGGGCAGTGGCGTCTCGTCGGGCTGCAAACCGCGCCCGCGCAGCGCGCCGAGATCCACCTACACATTAAAACAATAGTTTTTTTTTTATGCTAATAGCCAGCATTCAAGTTATTACCTGATGTTAAGTAGCAATAGCCGTCTGTCACACCTGGGACATCCCAAATTCAAATCTCTGTAAATGCGATTGCATTCGGTTTTAATAAAACATTCAAAACCCTTTTCATAATTATAAACCAGTAGAAAGAAGATCATACAGTTTATTTGATTGCTAAGTAAGTGCTGCATAGGATTTGAAAGTTATCACCATTAAGTATGTTTATCACGTGGGATAATTATATTTATTGCAAGAGATGATCCAAATACATCCAAAATTGGACGATAAAATTATACTTTCCTTGTTTTAATTTCTTTTGACAGTAACTAACAACTGTTATAAATAGATTTTTATCGTAAAACTTATTGTGATGATGACCTCCCAGGGCATATCGACGGCGACGTCCAGCTTCGCGGGAGTCCAGTCCTCGCGCACCGTGAACTTCTTCAACTGCACCAGCAGGTAGTCGGGAAACGTCGCCAGCCGGGTCGTCCTGTCGAAAGCGAAGTCTTCATTTTAGTGGTTATTGTTTCAAATTGTTTGTTGTTCCACCTACGCTAGAGTAGAAGACGAACCGCTGCTGGCGGCCCCGTCGTCTTTCCCTATACACATTACAGTTACACCACTAATTGAATGTAAAGATGAATTCTTTATGCTTCTAAAAATATACTCACTTGTACGCCGTAACCTTCCTATTGACTGCAGTGCTGAAGAACTGCTCAACTGTCTCTTCCTTCATGAAGCTCTCCAGACACGCCTTGAAAGGGATCAGGGGCCGTACCAGCTGAGAGGGGTCCCTGCAACAGTAACAATTTTCTATGTACCGTTGACCTGTGGAAGTAGTACTGAAGTTCCTCTATGAAATGAGTACACACGACACATATATTGTTCGCCGATATTTCGATCCAATCATGACAACAGCTAATAGGGTAAGCCGTAACCACGTTAATTTAGTTTTATCTATTTGAATAGTGAATAGAACCTTTATGCAGTGTCGATGACGACCGTGGATATGTTACGTTAAACAGTAGCGTTCCAGTATTCTCAGTACGCCATACCGCTATGGCGTTGCGTTATAGTGCAATGGTGGTGCGAGTCAGTAGGTGTGCGTCTGCGAGGCAGCAGCGGTGGGTACAACTATTCCAGTAGCAGTGGTAGGAGCACACGTTTGTTGTAAGAGTCGAAAGAGAGGGGCAGCGGTGGGAATAAGCTATTACTCTATTAGTATCGAGGAAAGTATGCAATAAATTATCAGCAGCGTTAGGGGGTCAGGACTGTTTCGGCAGCAGCGATAGGTTTACAGGATCCTACTCACAGCCTCTGCCCAGCGGCTTCGGCGGTGGCACGCCTCTCCTCGTACTCCCGCACTTGCTGGGCGTTGATTGCGGCCGCCACGGGCACCGGCAGCGGCAGGTGGTGTTCGGCGCGCGCAGTGTACCGCACGCCACGGGACTCCCCACACTGAACGCGCTCCTCCACGCTGAACTTGAGGCAGTCCGCCGGGTTCGCCTTGTGCCTGCTGTGACGCTGCCGAGATCATAGAAAAATAAATTAACTAAATGCTTACCTCCTCCTTAGTTTATCTCAGTGCCACTGTGTCCAGAGTAGCATCCATACAAATATATATAATAATAAGATTATAATATATTCATAGCTATGCCACTTGCTAAATAAACTCTTGTTCTATTGCACTGACTACTGGAAAAAAAACAACTGGGCAAATATCTTCAGGCAGGATGGAAAGAGAGAAATAAATAACACTTCTATTCCACGGTTAATCAAAATGCTAATAAGTAAAAAGTTAAATAACATACATCTTGAAGTGAGCGGTGTTTCAAAAAGGTGAAAAATTTGCTTTTCCTAATGTTTTTTTTATATAGACCTATATCATCGTATGTGAAATGTGCTGTTGTGCAGTTGTGTACAGCTCGATGATGACATGTACCCTTTCGACTTTAGCGTTTTTGACCACACCAGTCTGGAGAGAATAAGTATCGCGGCTGAGCAGGATTAATCCAAAAAATTCTTTGTAGCTTTATGTTTTTAATCTTATTATTATAATTATTAAGTTCAATATTTATCGACTAATAACGTTATTTATTAAGATAGGTACTTTTAAAAAATATTTAAAGATTATTTATGATTATAAAACTTCAAAATTACATAGTAACAGCTAGTATGACAGTAAAATTAAATGTACAGACAGCACCCACAAATGTACATATATAGTAGTGTAGAGAGAAAAAAAAAACCTCAATCAATGTAAGGAGATGCAAGTAGAACTCGTGCGCATCCTGTTGCCGCTTGCTCATAAACTCGGGGTGGCCTCGCCCCACCAGCTGCCGGTACATGTGGGGGGACACGCCGCGCTGCTCGCCCTCCTCCTCGCTCAAGAACGAGTACCGCCCCGACAGGAGGCCCACGCCCAGTTTTGCTCTTAAATATCAATAATTTTAAACTTTAAGGTAAACATATCGATGTGCAGAAATAGCTGTAAACGAACAAGTGACCATTACAGGATACACGGAAAGAGAACGATGGCATAGTCATCATAGAGCTGTGTTTGACATTAGTGAACAGTTCAACGGTATATACGTTTCTCGGATGCCTTAAAACGTTACAAAGCGAATCGATGTAAACAAAAAAATATTTTTTATTTATTTTCTATTTCTGCCACAAATGATACACAAAAAAGTAAATAAAGAAAATTAAATGGTTAAAAAATAAAAATAAGACATAAACAACGAATACACGGCAAAATTAAATGTCCTAATGTGCAACTAAATTAATGGGCAACATGGAGGGTTCTCAGTATCATCTGTCGTGGAACCATGACCCCACGCAGTACTGTTAGTAATGACAGAATGGCCTATCAACTTCACTTCTAGTTCGTTTTGCGTTCTTAGGTACCATACCACGACACACGACAGTAACTGTAATTAACTCGATTACAGCTACTATAGTCAAAATATCGGTAAAAAAAAATTAAAAATCGTGAGTACCCGTTACAATTAAAAAGTGCGTGTACCATTTGTTCCTTTTGAGGAAGGGAGGTGCTACGCATGTCTAGAGGTCGGTCATTGTTGCAAAATAGATTAAATTCCTAACGCCTGATACTATTGATTCTTCAGCTATCAACCGTAAGCGCGTTTACCGTATTATAAAAATATTGCATTAAAATACTTACGTCTGTACATTGAAGTCGTTGACGGGATCGTCTGGGAACGTGGAGAATATTTCCGGGGCGCCCTCCACAAACCGACGAATGAAATCGGGCATACGGAATATTACCTAAAACATTACGATTGGGATCGATAAGTAAACCGGTTTAATCATAACGAATGAAAGAATGGATGACGGATGGTGGCGAAATTTCGTTACCACTTCTGTGCTTCGGAGGGCGCAATCGACACGGTTTTGGTTTTTAATGTTAGTACCAGGCACAAAGCTTTGGTGTAGCCTTGGCGTTGGGGCGGCGAAGAAACTTCCGATACTCTATGGAATACTCTGGTGGAGTAGGTGTACTCGAAAGATAATGATTTATCGAGCCATGCGCTGTTAAAGGGTATTCAGACGAAGTGTGTAATGGATCTTTCCAACTCGATAACTAAGTGATAGTGAAGATTAGTTTTCGTTATGATTTTACATTTACACTTATGCAAATATTACAAATAAATTTCCTGTCATGTTGATATTATATTTTAAAAAGTCACTATCGTGATGAACACAGTTGGTAATACAAGAATTGTATCCATAGATGATTGTAACCCAGAATAATGTATTTGTTAACGCCGCGCGCCGTCTAGTAGTGTGCTCGAGAACCACGAAGTACTCACAAAAAGATACAGGACAAGAAGCACAGGTGGCGCTACAACGTATTAGTAATTGCACAACAAATCGTATATATCGAATTGCGACATCGCTCCGCTCCTCTGACTGATTAAAACCTCAATCTATTTAATATATTCCAAACTGTTCTTCGGGATGGCAAAGTAGGGCCAGTATTAAATTCAAAAACCATTACGCATACAAATTTAGAGCCAAACACTTAATTCGAACTATACTCACTAAAGATATTATAGGATGTCATAGTGAGAAGTAACTACTATAAAGTGGATAATATTTTTATCAGCGTCCTGTCCAGCTTAAGATCTATCAGTTAGAAAGCCTTAATTACCTGAACAACACTGTTGATGTAGCACGAGTTGCCGAGATTGTTGAGACCGGTGAGCGCGGGGCCCTGTACTGATCGTAACTCACTGCTGGACTCCTGCAGGGTGCTCCACTCGCCCGTGCGCCGGTTCAACTCCAACTCCAGCTCCACCATAGACTTGTCTGTCTGATGACAACAAATAAAAATGTTTACAATCAATCTACAGGATTACATCTGCTCTTTATACAAAAAAAATTGTAATCCTTGCACATCTGACCTTGAACCTCTTTTTAGTACAAGTAGTATCATTTTATTTCGCTTACCATCAGGTGGCTCGTCTGCTCGTTTGAAGGCTATTTACATTAAAAAAAATACCGCAAACTAATGATTTTTACTTGTAAGTACCTTCTGCAGCTGCTGAACGTTGATGCCAAAGTGTTGTAGGTGCTGCGCGAGGTACGGGTCCTCCACCATGTCGTCCTCCGCGTACGAGAACACGTCTCCTTTGCCCTCCGCCGTGATGGTGCCCAACTTCACAGCAAGCGGGTAGCCCGTCTCGCGGAAGTGCTCCACCTGCATTCGAACATGACTCATCATATTGTTGTGTGACTTAAAAATCAATAACCAGCGGTTCATACAGTGGGGTTCAATGGCTTAGATCCAGACTATTGTGATGACATTTAATTAATTACCTATTAGCTCTCTGCCACAATTTGGGATCTGATGCAGAACATGTTCGCTTGTCAGGCCAATTTACTGTTGACTAAGCGACATTTCATTATTGTCTATGGTAGGGAATGAAATCTGTTCGTAGCCAGTTGGTCAAACCTTTGTGATCACCATAACAAAAATAGGAAAATAAAATGTATTTAAAGTGTGTTACTGTGATAATAAAAGCTTTTATTGATGCACACTAAGGTTTATTGTTAATTTTTATATGGTCTCAAACCGGCAGTTTATATATGCGACCGGATTCATCTCAGCCAACAATGTAACTTGCTTGTTTGTGTGAATATGAAAAAAAATTATGAATTTTTAATCATGGTTATAAAGGTGGTGATATCAGTTTCTCACCTTATCTAATTATATTTATTGTTTCATGTAAAAAAAGTTACAAACCCCCTGTGAAATTGTCGCTATCAACTAGTCTTGCTAAATTCGGAGATGATAATATCTGGATAATGTTTCATATTGTAAGGATTTTGAGATATCAGAAGAAATAATATAAATCCTAATTACAATATTTATTTCAAATTAACTATTGTTATAATAAACTCAAACCTTACTAAAATACCCAGGTGATGCTTTTCATAGATCTTGAAACACTATGTGTGAATAAAGTTACAATGCGCTTACAAAGAATGTGATGTTTTATATTTCCCATGTGTTGAAATAACAACCAAAATGACTCTCACATAGCAAATTTTGTCGACGCAAATTTTTATATATGTATTCATATTTTACTCACGGCATGATCGTTCCCTCCGGAGCCATCGAAGAAGCGTCTACCGCACAGGATGGACCCATCGGTTAGATTCAACCACAGGTTGGCCGTAAGGTCGCACTTGGCGCACTTCCATCCCGAAGGCGGAATCTTCACTCCGTTGTCTAATTGTTTCAAGTTCACTGCATGACTGCAAATAAACGAAATGAAAACTCATATTTAAGACTAATACCATCCCTCGCTTCCCTTTGAAAAATTTCACGGGAAGACATCCAATAATCGAAATGAAAAGAATACTAAAATTTCTGTCTATAATTTACAAATAATCATAACATCATCTAAATCTGCTATTGTTTTAAAAATACACTCGTCCAGACAAACAAAAATATATTAAAAAAAAATATTAAAATTTCCAAAAAATATTCAATAGTCGCAGTCTTATTATAAGTATAGATAAGATGATTATGATAAGCGATCAGTATAACGTTACATACACCGAGACCTCCCTAGCCTCTCCGTCCCAGGTGCCCTGCAGCGCGGCCATCTCGGCGATCTTGAACGGTGATTCGGCCTCTATCACGGCATGAACAGCTTTTTTTACCTAGAAATTAATCAATAGCAAAACATTAACATAACATTATTTACACATAAAAATGAAGATTCCCGCCTATATCTCATCGATTCAATAAACTAGAGCAATTCAAAAATTATTTAAAATAAAAAATTTAAATTAAACTGTAATATTAATATGTCATAACTCTGATTTTAGGAGTATGGGACAAAGTACTATACATATATATATTGTGATCTTTTTTTCGTATTGACCCCATTTTAAAGTCTTACTTACCACTTCAGGCAACGTCGTGTCGGGCCAGGGGTAAGTGTGGAAGCCGGGCAGCACCACGACGGCGTAGTGGCTCGTGTACGTGAACTTGGGCTTGCCGCAGTCGGGGTCAAATCCGCCCTCCACTCCGATCGCGAGTCGGGTGATCTTCTTCTCCGGACCATCGCCCGTCTGCTCTGACTCTGGGATCTACGAACATGTAGTATTAGCCCATCGCCGTGACAAACTAACAAAGGTTAAATGAGACTGTTATAAATGGTTTCGTGTCAGTCACTTAGTAAGAGTTTAATCCAAACACCTTTATAGGATTCCAAGTAGTTTATTATGGGCACGACTGTTTAAGTGTCGTGCCTGACACCTTCTTCAAGGTCACGTCCGTTTTATGGCAGTGACTGGAGCGTTTCAGGCAAATGTTACGAGAACACGTCAGCCCTGTTGCTGACTCCGACCGTGACTGACGGATAATATAAAATGAAATGTTTAAATGAAATGCCAAGTATTGAGATATGCATAGTGTAACACATCCATACTTAATTAGTGAAAGATTTTTTTTTTTGTTAATTCTTGACAACAATCCTATTTGATGGTAACTGGTGATGAAGTCTAAGATGTTGAACGCATCAACTTGTAAAAGCCTATTCATTATACGAGACCCTAAGGCAGCTAAAATCCTTACAAGAATAAAAAAATACCAACGCATTATCAATATAAATAGATAAATAAATATACGACACCCTGTACTTGGGTTTTCTTCGAAATGTATTTCCGCCTCTGTAAAACTGTGAAATTTTATCACATTAAAATATGGTTTAATAAGATATTAAATTACTAATTCCTATAATTTTCCGCAGCGAAAAAAGTACGACATAAATTTGTCTTTTCATAGAAATAAGTAGCATTCGTCTGTGGAGAAGCTAATAAGTTACCGGTTTCTTCTCCCTTCGAATGTGCAAGAACACGGCATTTCCTGTCTTCTGGAAGTACTGTTCCACGTAATTGCGACCGAATCCAAGAAACGAAGTCAAAGATACGTAGAGCCCGGTTTCCGATTCCTGAAAGAACATTGAATAAACATTATTTATGTCCCGTATGCTGTGATAAATTATATTAAGACAAATTATGAAGGTCTTTGAACGTACGTCATGAAGATTTTAAAGGTATATACATAAATATTATTAACAGATTAACGCTAATAACAGTCATAGCTAATAAATGGTTATACTGACTTGTTTATATTCTGTCATTACATAATATTGTAATTTATCAAGTTCGCAACCCACCATATTAAGCTGGAGTCATGTCTTTTCTCACGATAAAGCTTAAAGCAACCACGCTTAAGTACGCTTAATTAACTTAGCAAACTCCATATATCTGATGACAACCGTCAATGATAAATCTCATGTAAGCAGGTTTCCTCAGTGTTTCTTTTACCGAACCGAGCGATAAACAACTTCTCCGTAGTTAAACATATCAGGCGAGTGGATGTAGTATCCGAAACAACAATTACAAACCATCTCTCACCTCAATATGCATTGCATTGTAATATAATGCGGCTTAAGCCCAGATGCCTTATCGTGGGCACCACCGTGTGCAACAGTCGGCCAAAATAACCATCACGGTCCAAATTGAGAATTGTTACAATATAATTACTGACACCAAAATATCGATCGACGGAAACATGGTTACAAGTCGCAAAGTTGTCGTTTATTTAAAAGCACCCCTATAATTTGCATTGCGATAAACATTCATATCACTCCGGCGGAAGTCTGCACAACCATGTGGGTAATGCATGCTCATTTACTTTTGTAAAGCCAAAGTAGTCACCATGTCGAGCACCACCGACTTGTATCTCGGAGCCTTTCTGATTCTGTGTGGGTTAGCTCTCAGCTTGCTTTACTTGAAACGTTTGATGAATCGTGGCACTGTATTTTCTTCTGTGTTATTATCAGAGAATATTTTCTTAATGTGTATCGGAGTAGCATTTGTGAGCCGATCGGTCTACTCTTTAAATCCCACCAATGCCGAACTACTCGAGATGGATCAGAGAGCTGCAGACATAAGTAGCATCATGGCTACAGAAGATATGAATTGTGGGTTCCCTAAGCTTCTACTAGGATATGGACCGTTAGTGGTATCCATGGTCAACAGTTTCTTGACTCTGATCATAGACAACTACATGCACTTCAAGATTATTCAAACCCTGAAGAAGAAAAGTGATGAAGACATTGTACAAGAAATTGGTGAAGATAATCATTCTGAAAGGAAATTCAAGCCTGATATTTGCAAGATTTGGAAGAAATATTTCTCCTTCATTACCATTGCACTGCAATGGATCATTCCAACTCTTAGTGTCTTAGCAATGTACCCCATTGATGTGAAGGTAATTTCAATGCCTCAAGCTCGCATAATTGACTCATGTATGGCCATGTTGGACCTACGCAACAGTGAATGCACCAATACAACCAACTATACAACAGATCTCTCAAATTACTTTCAGTCTCCTATAAACTTCTTTGAAAGTCGAGATAATGAAAAAACAAATGATACCCATCAAATTGACACAGTATTAAATAATGTTTTGAGAATTATTAACAATTTTAATAATCATACCAATTTTACTTATGCCAAAATAAAATCTCTTCGGCAACCAAAGATGAATGAGCATTGTATGAAAATATGTTATACTGACAACAAGAGTCTTTTATTTTACATGTTTATCTTTGGATTTGTAAGTTACATCATTCCAATAACAATTTCCACTATCATTCTCACTAGAATACATGTCATGAACGTTACAAAACCCAAGATGAAGTTATATGTTACTCGTGAATTGTTGTGCAACATTTTATTCTGGACCCCTGTAATGTTTGACACATTCCTGTCGCTCATATTGTGTGTGTACTCAATGCATGGTGCTAGAACGTCGATGTTCAATGTAATTGCCAATGTATACCAAGCCGTTAAGAATTTCATGAATACCAAATATTTTAAAGAGAATGCTGTAGTTCCAGTATAAATTACTGATGTACCATCATCATATCATTAATATTACTGAATTATTTACACTAATGATAACAAGACAAGTTTTTTTATTCAATACAAATTCTAGGTCTATATTGTAGATGTTGTCCTCAACTATAATCTTGTTTGATTCTTGCATCTTTTTACTTTTCTGTTAATCTGCATAAACAAAATTTTTAAAGCTATCTTTTTAAAATTAAAATTTAGAAAATTAAAATTATATCTAGCAAATTGTTAAAAAAAGACAGATTGATAGCCAATTTAACTTTAACTAGGTATCAAAAAGCAGTGATTGGATAACTGAATTTTAATTTAAGGTTGCTATAAATTGTCATCATTTTATATTTTGATTAAAGCAATAAATGCACCAGTCATATTTTATTTTACTCTGCTAATTATTCATTATATTTTTTTATATATTCCTATCTGTTAATAATCTAGTAAAATTAATCTGTTAATCCTTTACATTGTATAGTTTACATCATTAATTATTTTTAGTAGTTACAAAGGTTACAAACACCACACCAATATATATATATAAAATCACCAAGTTGTGAATATTATATAAAGAAATACCTTCCATCTAGATTTGTCTAGGTTTCAGGCTTCCCAGTCTGAATTTTGGAGAGGCAGTACTCTTTCTTCTCTATTATTTTTTGACTGACAAAGCATCAGTGACATTTTAAATATTACTAATGTCTATAGGTGATGGTGACCACTTACTATCAGGTGGCTTATCTGCTCATCTGTCTGCTATTAACATTAAAAAATATTGAACCATGTTCTTTGTTTTAATTCTCATCACAACCATCTTTAACAATCAAGTGTCAGTTAAACTTTATGTTATTATGTTTTTTTTATGTTAATAGCTGACAAACAAGCAGTTTATTTATTTTAATAATAATTAATGTGATTGATACCTGATCGTGTGTGTGTGTAAAGGACTAAGGAGAATGAAGGCATCCTAAAGAAATGAGATTTGAGATTTAATTGCCTCAATTTTTGTAGAGGGTTACAGTTATATATTTTATGTATTAAAAATTCAGTGCACTATAAAAACCTAAAAAGAAAAAGGCATGAGGTGCACTAATGTTAAAAGCATACTCAATCTTTAAAGTAAACTTAAATTTATTGTATATTTCGTGAACATGATAATGTTTTCACCTGACGTACTTCTTGAACTTCTAGAAGGCAAAGAAGGGCATCACACACTGTATATGATATGTAATTTATCAGCAAAAGGACAACCATGAAAGGATTTTAAATAAACGTATGACTATCTATTCCAAAATTTGACATGGTAATAAAACGATATAGTTATAGTACGCCCAAAAGTCGTACAGAATTCAGTCTTATAAATTGATGGGTACGGCAGGGCTCAAGTAAAATCAGAAAATTTAAAATCGTTATTATTATAAGTGACGCTCGCGTAAGGAGTTATCTTAGTATAAGCTAGGTGGATCAATGTAAAAAGTTATAATAAACACCTAATATAGAAAACGAACATGATACTCAATTTCTTTTAGGTTAGAAAACAAATTGCAACTCACCGGGTTGTCAAACGAATATACACACTCATCTTTGTAAATCAATTGCTGGGGTTCCGGTATCTTAATCTTTGATAAATGCGGCGTTAATAGATCTAAAGAAGCCATCGTGCAATTTTTCTCGTTTTACTTATATCAGATAATTCTACACCTACACTAGATTTATTGTACCGTACCCTATCATCCGATAAAGGTACACAAAATCACGAATTGATTAGTTATCTATGATTAGTTACACAAAATAAAGTGAGCTAAATGCACAGACTTCTTTAATACATGAACACACAGATTCCTTACATTCACAGAATATTAAGATATAAATAATGCATGTCATATTACGCTTACATTAACGTAGTGATTCGTGGCGCATAGGTAGGCTAGCGCTGTGTCGCCACGGGTGGGAGTTTGATAGTCTAAAATTATGTTAAGTGTTAAGAACGTTTTAGTTTTAACCTTATTTAATGTTTAACAAATTAGGATCTCTTGTTAGCTGCAATTTTAATGTAATAAAAAAATGATTGTCTTGAATATTAGAGGCAGGTTTATATTACCCGTCAGAACCCATTATTTTAAGTTTCCCACGACGTTCCGTCTCTTTTATATGTTGCTAACCATAGAGTACATTTTTATATACCGAAAGTTGCTAACCGTATAATCACGGAAAAGAGCTTAAATAGCTATATAGTTTTCTTGCTCTCCTACTTTGCTTCCATCTGATATTGTATATTCGAATTAATTCTTACCTGCATTATATAAACTATTTGATCATGTTTTTATTTGAACATATATATATTAAAAGCAATATTTCAAATTATGTATAACTTTCTTCACATATCCATAATAAATATCTTATTATTTATTTAAAAAAATGCATAACACTGCATCAATAATACAATTAAATATTATTTACATTTTATTATTTATTTTTAAATGCTTGCATATGTAATAATACATTATAAACCATTAGTCACTACCAGATTTTTGCAAAACAAAAAATAATTGAAATTGAATGAATTTGTACTAAAATCTTTATTTATACAATTCAATTAACAAAATTTTATGATGTGTACCACAAACAAAGAAAATATTGACCTCAATACATTTAATTTAGAGGTATTTAAATCTACCCTTCATTTAAAATTTGTCTTTATTTGGTGAGTATTTAAAATCATTTCTCCTAAACTGATCATTGAGTTGAGGTATTCTACTCCAGAAGACAGTCCTTTCATCAAAATAGGTGTTAAATTTTTTGTAATCCCTCCGTTTTCTTGGATCCTTATTGCAGTTAGAGGGAGTTAAATTGATCATTAATCCTGTAACATTAAAACCAATAAAATTATCAGACAGGGTATAGTTATACATTCTAAAATGTAAACAAACAATTTATTACATATACTTTAATATTAACATGTTCTTAAATAATAATAATGATAAATATTTTTGTAGGAATCATTTACAAAATATACAAAAAAAAAAAAAAACAAAAATAGAGAAATAAAAACACTGCCAAAAACAATTTGCAACATCATAATACATTGATAATACTATATTTGCTAAATACACATAATCATAACATATCCATACCAACACAATTATACAAGGACTACTGATAGGGAGATGTAAATGTAATGAAAAAAACCAGTCTCATACATCTGTGTAATTTAAGGAGTCTATAAATTAGAATGAGCCACATTGTATACCTGTTGGATGTGTCAAAGCTCATAATGTTAATTGGTCATAAACACAGAATTTGTAGTTATTTAAACATTATTAATATGATAAAGTTGACATTAAAATGATAAATCACAGAATTATGTTTAATCATATAAGTATATGATATGAGGCATATGTATAAAATAATATTCCTAGTAAGTTGTGAGGACAGGCCTATTCAGAATTATAGATTGAATTAACAAGCCCTATTTAAAGGTATAAGTATGCCTTCACCTTTTTTTTTGGTTTGATTCTGTGAGGCGTATCAATATATCTGTGACCAGCACACAACAACATCAAACCTAAATCAAACAGTGTGGTAGAGAACTACAGGAATCCTCCTACAATAGTTTATACAATGATTGTTATGCTTATTAAAGTTTATGATTTAAACTGGCAATTTAAAGTGTTCTTGAAGTATATTTAATAAACAAACCTGCTTTCTGTGCCATGGTAACCAGTTTACCCATTTTCTTCTGTTGCCGACGACACAAACCGGTGATACGCCGCGGGAGCATGCACCCATCAGACCTTACGAACTGGCTTAGAATTAACACGTCCGTATGTTTTATATTCAAACCCAGTGAACACAAGTAACACGGAGGCTTTTCGCCTTCAGCAACTTTCGGAGCTAAATCTTTTATGTTTTCCGCGCGCACTAATAACTGGGTGTTCGGAGATGACACTGATACTCCTTCTATCACCAGAGTGTTACCATCTTTATGTTCTCTTACTGTAAATAAAGAGGTTGTTGAGGTTATAAACGGAATTCATTATGTAAATTCTTTAGCATATATAAAAGATACTTACATTCTTTTAAATTCAAAGCTCTAGTAGTAGATAAAGCACGCAAAGATGTGGACGTAAGTGAAGTTTTTAAGTACGAAAACCCTTGCCTTACTAGAGCCATATTTTTTTTGGAATTTTTATCAATACCTAAAACAAAAAAACTAAAATATCTTAACTATCAATATCAGTAACCCGGATAACGTTGACTTGTCAATGTTATTTGTCATGAGCAATTGTCATTAGGGTACACAACAGCTACAATATTTACACGAAGTATATACCAGGCAGTGCTACCAATCGCGGGGAAAATCCCCGATTTGCGGGGAATTGAGGGTTAGCGCAGAGAGAGTATGGGGAGTGACATAAATCCAAACCAATTTTTTCAGTAGACTAAAAGTATTTGAAAACAGATAATACTTACAATAAAATAATCACGTTTGGACTTGGCAGATATAGCTCGACACTACTAATATAATGTTGAATGACAACACCACTCAAATGCCTGCTCAACTGTCATTTGAACACGATTTTGCATTTTCTACACCATTTTTACACCATCATTAATTCATTCTTTATGTTTATGGAATTTTTTAATTGGTACGTACGGTTGGAATTTTCAATAAAATTATAGAAAAGTGATTTAAACAAGTAATATAAAAAATTATTAAATCAATTTCTACGTAGGTCAACATTTTTTTTTTAATTTCAGTTACTTATTTTGTTTCATTGAATTGATTGAATTAATCAAAAGAAGCGGGGCATTTCTGGGAATTGCACTGACGTGACGCGGGGAATCAAGAAATTTTTATTGGCAACGCTGATACTAGATTAACAATGCGGTGCTTGATCTATTTACAAAATTAAGCAACTTAACTGACTTCAAAAGGAAAGAGTTATCGATATATTTTGCACTTTTCTTTACCTGCCGTAATGTATCAGCGGTCTGATATAATATAATACTTATAATTTTTGCATACAGCTTCTTTTTATTTTTATAGCCGACAAACGAGCAGACGAGCCGCCTGATGGTAAGTGGTCACTCACCGTCGCCCATGGACTTTAACAATACCAAAGGTTAGTAAATTCATATTTACTGTGCAACAATTCGCAAGCACAATGTATGATGGTATATACTTCTAGCATGCTTCTACATGTATAGCACTTCCCTCCCTCACACAAAGGAAAACATACATTCATGATAAATAAAAATATACCAACATTCATACCGTCACGAACATGTGTTTCGCTCCGAAACGGAGCTTCTCAGGGTGAGTAGACTCTACGAGTGTTAGTCGCAAAGTAAATGGCTCTATGAATGTTAGCAGCAAAGTAAATGGCTAAGGTGGGAT
Organism: Megathymus violae; assembly: GCA_003671415.1. Lineage (NCBI taxonomy): Eukaryota > Metazoa > Arthropoda > Insecta > Lepidoptera > Hesperiidae > Megathymus > Megathymus violae. The sequence goes on from PDGT01000074.1 coordinate 1,221,670, forward strand.
TGTTATTCAGCATTAACTTATTTTATTGTAAAAAGTCCAATGTTAAAATCTACAGATAGCTATTTAACCTTTAAGAAAAAAAATCATAAATGAATTATTACCTTTTAAAAAGTAATTAGATTAGCAATTCAGTTATCTTAAGGAATCTATTAAAAATTATGGAATTACATTTTATTATAAAATAAAACAATATTGTCAACACATGCTGTTCTCGTCAACATCTATTTTACTTTAATTGACTGATGATACTATCATCCAGACTCAGGAGTTTAAAGTTCTCATCGATTTTCTTTGCATCATATCGTTCACACAGTACACTGTGAAATTCTATAATTATACTTGCTTTACAAAAGGAGTAGTAATGAAACCAAACATCGGATGGTACGGCCTTTATTAAAATAATATATATGCCAGACTTCAAAACAACGTTTAAATTTTACGAATAAATGAAAAGTTAACTACTAAAACAATAAAAAAACTGTTTTCGAAACATCAAAACAGAAGGACAGTTTAACAATTGTGCAATAATTAATCTCAATACAATAATTAACTTCTAAAATTTGCGCTTACAAAATAAATAATTTTTTAGTAAATATGAAACTCTTCAGAGGCAACAAGCAATTCATATTTAAAGGTAATAAAATATGGACACACTGCAAAGCAGTAGACACAAATATTGTTCATATAGATATTCAGTGTTAATATCTGGTTTTAGAAGTTTATTACAGTGCTGTGTGTTGTCGCATTTCAAAAGCATTGAGCTTAAGCGGGGTTTAACTTACATTTTCGTTTATATTTTCTTTTAAAGGCAAAATGGACGGTTTTAAGCCAAGCAACATCGTTTACGAAAATGCATTTCAAATGCAAAACTTTGAAAAAACTTAACATACATTATTTACAACTAAACACATGGAGAATAGAAATGAGATTACATTTTTGTGACTTAAAATAAATGAAGTTGGGTGAACTATGCATTTCTCAGACACAATATTGTGTTGTCTCCTTGTACATATTTTTCTGTGACTTATAAAATATTCATGTAATAAAATTTAACCTATAAATAGCTGTACCAGCAACATACAATTAAAGTGATGAGTTAAATTAAAGGATGTTTTGGGAATTTCAACAGTTTACAATAGATTTTTTATTATATACATACAATATACCTATATTTATAAAAAATACAATTTATTGTTCATAGAATAAAGATCTTGAATGTAGTAGTTTGGCAAATAACTATTTCTTAAGTATCTGAGATGTTGAATATATAAAAATATATTTTTATTCGGTTTAGTGCGCTTTTATGTTTTCCTTACGAAAAGTGCATCAGTTTGAATTTTGGGTCTGACAGACACATGTATTCATAATGAGCAAACCGAGCTCTACTTTTTCTTTCATGTATGTGTTCTTTTTTCATAACAATTGTCAACAGTGTTTTTCTTGAATCTAACTCAAATCTGATTATTGCACTTATCGCAAGGATTTCAACTTTACAATATTGCCTTATCAGTGTATTCTTTACAAAATAATTTGTACTTACTTGTCAGTCAGCCAAACTATACAATAGATAGAAAAAAGCTTACATTTGTGTGTATACTTATATATTTATATATACTATATTTAACAAATGCATGCTGAATTTCCCGGATGATCTAGGGTGAATGTAGCGGGGGGAGTGTGCTGGCTACTTGGGGAAGGCAGCAAGTCCTTTGCTGAGTAGTCCAGTGGCACCTTCAGCTCCATCGTGAGCCGCAGACGACAATCCAGATACCAGCTAGTAATAATATATACTGATTATTAGTTTTCTTTTTTTAATTAATAAGTTAATGAACTTAGAAATAAATAAATGAATTCTAGGTTTTTAATAATAACAAGTACTAATTTCGTCTTGCTTCTCATAAGTTAAATTGGACGGAGTGAATAGGATGGGGAGTGGCAGTTGAACGAGGCATTGCATTGTTGACCCCACGATAGAGTCAATGTCGTTGCGTCATTGGGTCCTTAACTTGGAGACTGCGGGGACGCTCGAACCCCCCCGGAGATCACCATCAGGTCCCCTCTTCCGGCCACCCCGGGATTTTTCGCAGTTGACGCGGCAGCCTTTCGTGGGCGGCAGTCCCACTACTTGGGCCCCCTACTGACTACGGTAGGCCAGCGGTGCACCGTGCTTCGGATCCCACTACCCTCTAGAGTTAAGCTCCCGGCGCAAAAAACAAACCAACTCATCACGACCGCTCTCACTAACGCAACGCAACTGTTCAGATCCATTCCCCATTCGGCATCATCAGACATCATGCCGGAACACGACAAATCGCTTGGATGCACGGTTTTATTTGATGGGTGGTAACCAAAGCCGGCAGCCGATGTTATGGCCTACCACCGTCACAGCTTATACATTTCCAAACTGTTCTTCATGACTTCATTTATCACTAAGTAAGTGCATCATGACGAGGTTCTGTATCTTAAAATGTTAGTTGTGTTGGTTTAGTAGTGTTGGTGAGACACTTAAGAATGTCCTCGGCCGACAACGCATCAGTGACTACTATAATGTAACACATGATCATGGGTAGCGGCGATCACTTAGTATGCGACTATTCTGCACGTTTCTCCGCTTTTAACACAAACAGGGATAGCTCATATAAATTTAGCACCTGCCACAGTTCACTTTTAACAGGAACGGCATTAACAACTGCTAATGTTCAAAGAATTAAATTGCATCCTCAGTGAAATTTCACGAGACATGAAAAAAAGGGAAGCTCTTATCACCTTGAAATAGAACACTATACACTATGAACGCATGGTCATCGGCATTTAGATTTTAGAGGTTTTTCTCCACATCACGATGATGTGCGAGTTTAAGCTTACGTAGGCCCATGTTAAAACACCATGTCGTAACTATAAACAGGACTGCAACTTCGATATTACAAAAATCGGCCGTAAAATTGCGCAGTCGCGCGACGGCTATAGGAGAGTTATGATCGTTATGTCTCTACGTGATTGAATCTGCAAAGATAAAACCAGTAGACGAACTAGGGTTACCGACAGAACCTTTAGTAGACAGATACTGACAAAATTAACCAGCAAAAGTGCTAATGAACAGACCTCACAGTTTGAAGAAGAAAAAGAATAGCGCTAATTTGGGAATCGAGGCGGATGACATCTCGTACTGTGAAAGAGTAGATAACTCAAAGAGATTAATGTGTTAGCGGGCAGAATAGCTCAGGTTAGGGGTTTCCTACGTCTAGTCGGAGCTTCCAAACAGTACATGTGGATATAAAGCTTGTTCCAATAGGACAACACTCACTGCCTCCCTTTTCTCGGTGAGGAACTTGTCGGCGTCCTTGATCTTGGAGTCGACGACCTGGCCCGCGTTGCGCAGTCCCTGGTCGGCCGCGGCCTCCGCCCTCCGCAGTGCACCGTCCACGGTGCTCTGCACCGCGTTGCTCGCGTCTGCCGCCGCCTTTTCGGCCGCCTTCTTCGATTCTTCTACCGCCGCGTCTGTTAACAATAACGATATATTACCAAACTGTCATGAGTCTTAACCTGTAAGATCTTTCTGAAGTGATTGTTATAATACGACCTCGTAGCTCAGTTCGTAACGAGCCCGTACGCTGAGCCATATACATATATATCCCTGGGTTCGATTCCCATCTGAGGCATTCCCAGCTTGCTTGGTGGTAGGGCTTCGTGGTTGGATTATATTATCGGTATTATTATTAATATTATTACTGGTATTATTATCTTTCCGTGAAGCCTGCATGGCTAACTACCACCCTCCTGCTTGAGTAAGCCGCCAAACGACTCGTCGTGTTCCGGCTGGGGGCTTGAGAGCCAGTACTTTCTTTCTTACCTTCTTCTCATTTCCTGGCCAACAACGCCTCAGTGATACCTTTGGTCTTGCTGATGTCCATGGGCGACGGTGACCACTTACCATCAGGTGGCTCGTCTGCTCGTTTGTCGGCTATTAACATAAAAAAAAGGCAAGCACTTATGCCACATTCATGTCTGTTTTCCAACCTTGGGTGTTTGTGATGGCGTAATTTTACCTATATGTCTATGTCACTGTGTGTGTGGTTCGGTAAAAAATTCAAAGCAAACATATTTGTAAATATACTTAACATCAAGCGCAAGCAAGGAACTCCTGTAATGTTTGGACAGTCGAACAAATACAGTCTATTTTTAAATATACATCATGACGTCCGGAGCGCGGTCAGCCGCGTAATCTACACCGCGAAAGCAATATTCCAGCCGTATTTACTACCTAGCTTCATACTATACTGTACGAGCACTTTGTAACGAAATACATGCAAATATGGTTACTTCCTGGATCACTGTTAATAGACTAGACATTGCATATAAATTGTTAAATAGGAATTAATATCCATATTGAGACGTGGAAACCTCTGAACGGTCAAGTTGAAACTTATCAGATTTACAACTTTTATTTTAGATCAATACCTGAGGTATTTTTCATTCCGGTATAACATGTTTCTAAATCTTCGAACTAGGAAACCTGACCCTTAAATCAGTTATTTAGGATACGGGTCCTTTTTATAAATATATGGTGTTCGTTTTCTAAACGGAAGCGAAGATGTATTATTACCAAATAATAAATAAACTTTTTTAATAATAAAAAAATAAACTTACTGGCAACTCTGTTAGCTTCTTCCTTCGCAGCTTCGGCGGCCTTCCTCGCTTCTTCCTTGGCCGCCTCAGCTGCAAGCCTAGCCTTCTCCTTAGCGTCCTCCGCTGCCTTCTTCGTGGTGTCCACCGTAGCGTTAATAGAATCTGTGGAAGAAACCAAATTTCACCGTCGAATTCCACCCTATTCATCATAATTTTATGCTATCAAGTCTTCATATTTAGTACACACAAAATATTACGAGGTTTGCAAGCTTTTTTTCATTCCATTTTCAGGATTTTTCACCGTATCTAATGTTAATTAAATACTTAAAACTGTTAATATTGACAATCACACAATGAACAGTGCTGTTTCTTAGTTATTCTTTATTAATTATTAATGTCCAAATCGCCAGTTACATTTAGTACATTTTATTAAGTTTTTGGAAGAAGCCAACTATCAAATCAACATCATTTTATGTACCAGATGGAGACGAAACTTTAGCACCTCCGAAGTGGCTCTGAACCGTATCTATAAATACAACATGATCTTTTTATTGAATCGCATTTTTCTATAAACGAACTTCACATTAAGCCATCATTACCTGTGAATTCATCGTATATACCACCACCTTTCTGAATAAAAAATTCCGATGTTTCTTTAGTACTTTCAAATCCATTGTTGAAACATTCTGTTATAGAAAGAAAATTAATATAAAGCACAGAAAGAGAAACCACAACAGTTATAAGAAATGTTAAAACTACCTTTGGCTTTTTCTACAAAATCAGTTGTGTCCTCAGGAGCTTCTTCTGTGTCCGCCACCGAGGGTGTTATTTCTTCTACAATAGCGTTCAAAACAAAGATAAAAATAAGAAAGAAAATTCTATCGCATGCACCCAAAGCATTTCGAGGCTGACGTAAGATAAAGCATGCAACAATTTTATGGTAAAGGTAAAGAAAGAAACAATATTTCTACAGATATATGTCAGTCTTTGCATAATTGTCGGTTGTAAGAAATAAAAAGAAAATATTATACAATGCAACTGTTAAGCTATGACCAGTCACAATACCTTTTGAGCCAGCAACGAAAGTATTTCCTTTATCAACTACCGTGCCAGCTAAAGCCTTTGTCGTGTCTACCGTGCTCTTTACGCAACTGGCTACGGTATCTACAAGAAATGTGGAATTGAAGCGTAGAAATAACTATAAGCAACAATTATAATGACAACAGAATGGACCTGATGCTTAATTGAATAGACAAAGCGATACACGGTACGAATAAACCACAATTGTTTATTTACTATTTTATTATTTAATGAATTGTAATTCACATTTTGTTATAATATGACTTAATACCTTTAGCACTACCAACAAAAGTCATTCCCTTGTCTACAGCTACTGCTGCAACGTTCTTTGTCGTGTCTAGGCTGCCGGCTACAGTATCTATGAAATATGTAATATATTTAGCATCAGAAACAAAATTAGTTTATTGAAATCTAGCGGTTAACAATCCCTACAAGTGATGCTCCCTTTTCCATTGCTGAAGAAGCTACAGTTTTACTTGTATACCGTCACCAACACGTGTTTCGCTCCGAAACAGAGCATCCTCAGTGTGAGGATACGGTACGTGTGTTGGTATATACTTTTAATTATCATAAATGCATGTTTTCCTTTGTGGGAGGGAGTGAGGTTCTACGCATGTATAGAAGTATATACCATCACACATTGTGCTTGCGGATTGTTGCAAAGTAAATTTATACTAATTTAAAAACAATACTTTGTATCTAATTGTAAATACAATATGGATCTATTTGTAGCAATAATGATATAATTATATTTTTCTTTTAAAATAACTTTTAACTAACAATTTTTTTCATTGTTACCTTTTGCACTTTCTATTAACGAGGAGCCTTTATCAACAGCAGACGTCGCTATATTTTTAGTAGTATCAACAGATGTTTGAATTGTATTCGCTACGGTATCTACAATGGAAATTGAATTTATTTGAATACCGCTACTACTACCAAGCAATAGTATTAATTACCGAACTTAAATTCTCCGTAACTCTACCTTTTGCACTCCCAATAAACGATGTGCTCTTATCGACTGCTGACGCTGCCACATTTTTAGTAGTGTCTACTGTGCTTGCTACTGTGTCTATAATACAGACAATGAAAAGTAAGCTAAGTTAAAAAAAAAAAAAAAATATGATTATTTTCGCAACTACAACATATACCTTTAGCGGTCTCGACAAGCGTGGCGCCCTTTTCAGCTACTGATGATGCTACATTTTTAGTAGTATCTACAGTAGAGTGAACGGTGTTCGCTACAGCATCTAAAATATGTTTCAATTAAATAAATATGTATGTGTCCTTGCGTGCATGCAAGGCATATTATATTTTGGAACATGACACACTCTTGAGATACTTTAACACAAACTGCGAGAAAAATTTTACTCATTACCTTTAGCGGATCCTACAAAGCTTGTGCCTTTTTGTACAGCTGACGATGCCATATTTTTAGTTGTGTCTACAGCTGTATAAACAGTGCTAGCTACTGCATCTACAATGAGTGCAAAATATTAAAAATAAATCGCAAACTATTGGTAAATTTAAGCTTCACAAAAATGTATAATACCTTTAGCCCCGCCTACCAACGTAGTGCCTTTTTCAACAGCGGAAACGGCCACATTTTTTGTTGTATCTACAGTGCTGTGTACAGTGTTCGCAACGGCATCTACAATTTGATGGCACTACTATATAACAAACATAAATAAACCATATTATACCACGATCAGTTGTTTAACTGGCATCAGGTAAACATAGTTACAAACGATCATTTCATCAATTAACACACTGAGCTTTCATTGTTAGGTATTGCAGATCCTTGTGTGTAGCTATTAACTAACCTTTTGCGCTGCCTATTAACGACGTTCCCTTGTCAACGGCAGTTGCCGCTGCATTTTTCGAAGTATCTACAGTCGAATAAACTGTATTCGCTACTGTATCTACAATTATATTAAGCATCGATGAGTGAATATTCAAAAGAAATTAGCATATGGCTTTAAAGCTTAATTTAAATTGATCGCTACCTTTAGCACTGCCAACAAACGAAACACCCTTATCGACAGCTGAAGACGCTACGTTTTTCGTGGTGTCAATGGTGCTCGCTACGGCATCTAAAATACACCAGAGATAATACTACTCCGATGATACTACAATACACCGTTACAAGATGCAACAATGCTGTTATCAGACAGTGATAGTATGGTAATCATATTGTAGAATTTGTGATCCTAAAGCTAGGTTACACCCGACTATCGTTATTATTTCATATGAAACAACTAAATTATCCACAAGAACTTGATATCGATGAATAATAAATATCAGCAATGTTGCATAACAGCGGTGGAGCGAGAAAATTTATTGACTTTGTCGGAACTAACCAAGCGTTTATTACTGATAATACAGATTTAATTTGTTTAGAGGACGAACATGCAATTGTAACATGAAAAGTAATGTAGATAAACTACGAATTTACGGTACGATTACCATTAAGCTCTTAAGTTATTCGTGAAAGTATTTGTAAACTTCTAAGTATTATTTTACTCAATGTTTTATTTATAAAAGTATACCTTTAGCAGTTCCAACGTATGACACGCCAGTGTCTACTGCAGACGCAGCTGCCTTTTTAGTAGTATCTACTGTACTTGCTATTGTATCTAAAATGTATCGACAAATACATCGTTACACTTCAAATCGTATTTTAGATAGATTTGAACTTTTTTTTACTATTTAGACCAATACCTTTGGCAGTTCCAATCAATGATGTTCCTTTATCGACAGCGGATGCTGCTATATTCTTAGTAGTATCGACGGTTGTGTTGACGTTGTTCACTACAGAATCTATGGTGTAAATAATACAAATAAAGTTGAAAGCAGGGTACAAAATAAAAGTTATGAATTTATGTAGATATTACATGAATTATGTAATTCTATACGCTTAGCCAAGCATTTTTATAGTTCTGGTTTGCAGATTAAAACAAATTGACTTCACGATCTTTCAGATTAATCAAATTTCTTCATAAACGTTGAAAACCAATATCGTAATTATTAACTTAGATAAAGTATGAAAATTATGAATTATTTGATTTCGAATTTTGATATATTCATATTTAGGAAAGAAATTATTCATTACTTATTTAATGTGAATATTTTTTATGTAATTAACTTTTTATTTTTTAATGATTTACCTTTAGCAGAATCCACATAAGATTTTCCAGTTTCGATTGTACTTTGAGCGGCTTTCTTTGTATTATCTACAGTGGTTGCTACAGTATCTACAATATTGTACAGATAATGCTTTTACTATAAACATAAAAGCTACATTTATTACCAATTAATAAAAAATAATAATCAAAACAAACGAATACAGCCATACAACAACAAAAAAGCGCATTTAAAATGATACCTTTAGCGCTATCTAAATAGCTCTTGCCAATATCAAAAGCAGAAGTCGCATAACTTTTTGTGTAATCAAACGTTGATTGGAGGGTACTTTGTGCTGTGTCTATGGTAGTTAGCAAAACAAAAACATGAACAGAATTAGTAACAGTTCATACAACAAAACCAAACGCTCATCACAACAAATCTGCTGACATTAAAAAGACATCACGTTTATTTATTATGATAATGTATTGTTTATCTAGAAAGAAAATCGTAGTAACTACAATGTCTATTGGACTAAACGGTTCATAAAGTTTGCATAAGTATGTTTAACATTAAGTGGATAGCGAGTTTTTATTTTTTAATTACTAACACAAACATATAAATTTTTTTTTAAATTGAAGCCAATTAACTGAAATGCTTTATACCTTTCGCTGAATCAACATAAGTATTTGTAGTTTTAGCGGCAGAACTAGCGGCATTTTTGGATCCATCAACAGTACTTTGAAGTGTACTTGCCACGGAATCTATGATATAACAAGTAAATAATGATATAATACAAAACAGAAAATAATAACATTAAAAATTATAAGAGACTGCTGACAAACAAATACCTTTAGCAGATGTGGCGTAAGATTTACTGGTATCATAGGCCGATTGCGCTACTTTTTGCGTACTTTCTACTGTGCTCGCTACACTATCTACAAATAAAACGTAAGTATTTATTACATCATTACTTTTAAAATTATTATGGTCAATAATCGATATATTTTGGTGATCTTTAGTGCTAGCAGCATATGATTTCCCAGTATCCACAGCGGACTGCGCTGTGCTTTTTGTGGCATCTACAGTACTTGGAATCTTGCTGGCTACTGTATCTAATCAAACATGATGAGTCATAAATATTTAATTTCAAATTTTAATAAACACTGTACATTAAATTTTGGTGTGATCATCAAACAAACTTTAGTTGTGATGTACATCCTACCTTTGGCATCCGTAACGTAAGATTTGCCTGTCTCAAAAGCAGACTGAACAGCTTTTTGTGTAGTATCTATCGTGCTGGTTGCGGTATCTACGAGTATATGATTGCAAAAACTATTTACCCCAGATTTTTTAATAAAATTAGAAGACAATAAGTTAATTAAAATTCACTACCTTTCGCGCTAAACGCATATGATTTGCCAGTGTCAAGAGCTGACTGGGCTGTCTTTTGGGTGACGTCAACTGAGCTTTGAACGGTGTTAGCTAGTGTATCTACAATATAAGACAAATATTTTAGGCTGTAAATTAATTAGCAATATATGTCTATATAAATTTGTTAAATGTCATTTACCTTTGGCACTTGCGGCATACGACTTTCCAACGTCAAAGGCGGATTGAGCGGATTTTTGGGTATTATCTACTGCGCTTACTACTGTATCTACAATACCAAAAAGCCGGTAATATGTATCGTCATTTTATAATCAACTATACGAAAACATATTTTCAATAACAGAGTACCTTTAGCGCTAGCAGCATATGACTTCCCAGTATCCACAGCGGACTGCGCTGTGCTTTTTGTGGCATCTACAGTACTTTGAACCGTGCTGGCTACTGTATCTAATCAAACATAATGACTCATAAATATTTAATTTTAAATTTTAATAAACACTGTACATTAAATTGTGGTGTGATCATCAAACAACCTTTAGTTGTGATGTACATCCTATCTTTGGTATCCGTAACGTAAGATTTGCCTGTCTCAAAAGCAGACTGAGTAGCTATTTGTGTGTCGTGATGGCTGCGGTATCTATGAGTATATGATTGAAAAAATAATTTACCCCAGATTTTTTTTATAAAATTAGAAGACAATAAGTTAATTAAAATTCACTACCTTTCGCGCTAAACGCATATGATTTGCCAGTGTCAAGAGCTGACTGGGCTGTCTTTTGGGTGACGTCAACTGAGCTTTGAACGGTGCTAGCTAGTGTATCTACAATATAAAACACGTAGTTTAGACTGTAAGTAAATAAACAATATATAAGTATATATATTAGTTAAATGTAATTTACCTTTGGCACTTGCGGCATACGACTTTCCGACGTCAAAAGCGGACTGAGCGGATTTTTGGGTATTATCTACTGCGCTTGCTACTGTATCTACAAGACCAAAAATTCGGTAATATGTATCGTCATTTTATAATCAACTATGGGGAAACATATTTTTAATAACAGAGTACCTTTAGCGCTAGCAGCATACGATTTTCCAGTATTCACAGCGGACTGCACTGTGCTTTTTGTGGCATCTACTGTGCACTGAACCGTGCTGACTACTGTATCTAATCAAATATAATTTGATTGAAGAACAATTCAGTTTCTTATTAACCAATACCAATCACTTTATAACATACCTGTAGCGCTAGCAGCATATGCCTTTCCAGTTTCAAGCGCAGACTGTGCTTTTTTTTGTGTTGTGTCTACAGTGCTTTGGACTACATTTGATACGGTGTCTACAAAGCAATATACATACACGATTAAATTAAATAATTTGCCTTATTTCATTTAGTACGATTGAAGAATGATAACAAAATAAAGGAACAAGGGAATGATAACATGCTTGAGGGTACTTACAATTAATTATCAACTAAGGTGAACCGTTACCGATTTAAGTGCAACTTACGTATTTAGTGCAAATCAAATTCAAAATTTACAGAAGGGGTAACGTGCAAAATACAAAATAATAACTTACCTTTCGCTGTATTGTATGCTGATTCAGTAGCTTTCTTCGTATTTTCTGCAGTCGTAGAGAGCGTATCTGTTTGTGCAAATGCAGAAATAAAAAGAAAGTTCAAAGGAAATGTTAAAAAAAAGCGTTTGATTACTGAAAAAAATAAATAAGTAAAGTACCCTGCGCAAATAAACTTAGTATACTACTTTAGCGATCGATTAAATCATACGACAATTTGAACTACAAAACGTGCTTTGTAAGCATTGAGTACAGTTGGAATAAATCAAGTTCGTAATTTAGTTTGTATACCTGCTGTCCTGTACGGAATGTGTTATCTTATACTTTGTTATAACGGAACACAACTTATGGATTTTTAAGTACTTATCCAACTTTATGTTGCTTCGAACGTGAAGACCAAAGTGATATAACAACGTAGACAATCATTATCGATGATATATCTACTTAATTATCTATACAGTAACAAGTATATTTTTACCCGTGAAACATTAATTAAACAGACATACATCAGTTTTATGAAAGGTATCAATAGTAGTTACCTTTGGTGGTATCGACGACCTTCTTGCCGTCGGCTAACGCTTTGTTGGCAGCGTCCTTAGCTTCGCCGGCAGCCAGCGACACCTTGGACAGCTCCTTGTCGAGGGCGTCGATAGCGGAGTGTTTCACGTCAGCGGCTACAGGAGACGGTATCATTTATACATTACATGAAGTCATAATCGATACTCAACCCACTGCTACGGTCGGGTATCCATCCCAGTACGAGAATATCAAACAATAAACAATATGCGTTAAAGCACAGCTTATAGTTAAAGATGGAAATAATAGTGTCGACACCAGTTCCGTGCATGTTTAAACTTACCTCTATAATTGCCATGTGTTGTTTTAATATATCTGCGCTGAGGAGTTTTATTCGTAGTTTCTTCTCAATGTTAAAGCACCTTTTCGAAACGATAGTAGAAGCAAAAAATGACGTGCATAAGTGTATATACAGAATACCCTAAATTTTTAAATGCTTTTGAATTTAAATAGTCCACCACGCTGAACAAACGTTGATTGGAAGGTTTCAAAGCGCTTACATTATGTATCTGTCATACTTTTTATCGCAGGAAATTTATTATTAAGTTATGTTAAGCGTTTAGTAAATGTTTTAAGATCTTTTACAGCTATTGCAATAAATAGCTGTTTCTAATTCCTGCAACTCCGAATAGAATTATGTTTTATTAATATGAATAGATTTGTTTGTGTGTGAGTACTATCTATATACATAACATTCTAACTGATCGATTTCTGTACATGAACGATGTATGAGTAAAAATATTATTAGGGGCCTTTATTAGCGCAATAGAACCGAAAACTAAAGTCGTTAGAATTTTTATCTGTTTGTATGTGCGTTTGGGCGCGCTAATCTCTAAAACGACTTAACCGATTTCGTTATGGTTTTCAGTTATTGTAATAAGCATCACTTAATATATAAAGTTCGATTCATTGCAAACCATCTATAGATGATCCGTTTATCGAGAAAAACGCAGTCCTAAAACATGTAGATGCTATTTCTGAGCGGATGGCATTATTTTTCTGAAACGCAGCGCGGGCGGTTTGCAAGTTTGCAAATATGTGTCAGGATTATTTAAAGACTTGCCGAAACGAAGCGAGAGTGTTGATATAAAAACAGAACGAATTATCAAGAACAAAAATAACCTTCATCAAAACATATCAACACAAACGAAGTATTAAAACGCGAATGGATTAAAACATTTCAAACCGTTTATTGAATGTTCCAATTATTTTAATCGCTATAATAAAACGTCAATTAAATAGCAGCACTGTTAATGGATACACGTATTTGTTACGCATATTAAAAAATATATATATGTCACTTGGGGTAATTCCGGCACTGGGAATATTCCGATCGATAATGACGTTCCAAAAACCGAACACGTTACCGTCGAAATGTGGATGTCATCGGGAGATAACGAATACTTCTAATTTTAATCACATGTCGGCAATGAGATACAAAGATTTTCTAATAAACAAAGTCTCAAAAAAAAAATCTATTTACGATACGTATATAATAGGTGACAACACTTAGCAGTGACGCTTATGCAATTGCAATACAAATCACATTTGGAGAATATTATTTTTCAAAGTAAGTTCGTATCTTATGCCGTAATACAGCATTACAATATAGCAGACTTGATCTCAGACAAGCCGTCTTCGAATTCATATCAACAGTCGTTCTGCAGCAACCTTCAGACAGTAAGACCGGTTCTAAATGCACGAGCTTGTTCCGAAGAGCTAAAAATAAACCGGCACTCTAAATGACGCTCAAGAAATATCTCTTGCAAACAAAATTGCGGTCGATACATCAGCTTATCAAGATTAGATAGATACATAAAGACCAAATGGAGAGAGAATGTGTTTTATATTCTGATATTCGACTTTCATATCATTGATGATTTTTATGTTATTGATAAACTTCACGGGGCTTTTCCTGCTAACATTTTGTTTTTATATCAGCATTAGTAAGTAACCCAGCCTTGCGTTAAGAGAAACGGTTATTCTCATGAATACAAAAATACCCGCAAGCAAACTGTCTATACCCATTTCAATCAGGCGTCTTATGGATTTCATATTTATATTGTCATCATTTTGGGAAGTATAAGAATAAAAACATTTTTATTGCAATAGCTACAAAAACACTCAAGACTTTTTTACAATTGCCATTTTTTTATTGTTCGTAAACTATTTCCCAACATAAAAAATAAGGCGTAGAATAATATTTCCGATAACCACACAGCTTCATAAGCTTTACTCAAAAGACATATTGACATACGCACCAGTATTCGCAGCTTCAGTTGCAGAGTTCTCAGCACCGCCGACCAGTTCACCAGCCTTCTTCACTTGGCCCTCGACAACCTCAGCTGCTTCGGCGACCTTCTCCTGCGCCAGCTGCTCCGCATCCTTCTTCTTGCGTTCGAACAGGGAGGCGGTCTTCTCACCGATGCTTCGGAACGCGCCTGGAATAAATTAGAATAAGTATATCGTTTCTATTTTATTCTTACAATACATTTTGATGTTTTTAACAATAACAATAATACCACTGATAAGATTATCTCTGCAGGGTAGATACCCCTTGCCGGCGTATCATAGTGTTACCCATATTATATATGACATGAATATATACAATCAAGTTACATTTTTCTCTCTGTCCACGACCATATTTTCGTGTTTTTGCTACGGATAAGAAGCGGTGCCACCTTACACACACACAAGGCGGTACACCTTAACTATCACACATTTTGAATCAGGCTTACTATTTTTTTTTTACAAACGAATATCCTGTTTACATATCACTTAGTTAATGAGAATTAGGGGTCACTGTCTTATTCATATATTAATTAACATTTACTGAATCCTGATTAATATTTAGCAATTGGAAGTAGATATAATTTCATGTTACACTATTATCCTAGTAGAAGTTGTTAAGGTGACAACAGATCCCGTTACAAACATGTGTAAATGACGTTACTTTGATTTCTTCCAATAATAGACGAGTAAGTTAGTGTAAGAGTAAATAGAGTTTTCAATCTATCCAGTCTTTCAACTGGACAGGAAGCATGGAGGAACCATACATCAATTGTGAATGACGATATGGCTATAAAAAAGAAAAACCGCCAAATTGGCGAGTGATCGAGTAGACGAATTAAATTTGCTACGCCAACAAAATTATGGGACACGGCAAGTGTATAATATTAAATGTAATTGAAATTACTATTTGAATCGTACGTCAAATTTCGTTTATATAGATCGTTGTTGACTGCCACAGACTCGAGTACAGAGTACTTCGAATAATAATCATTCAGCACTTCCAAAATTGTCATCCTAATGTTGTTCTTGTGAGCGGAATTAATAGCTTCCGTCGTAAATATTCACGTCTGACACTAAATATATGTATCGAATACATACTTAAGTGTAACGGTTTATGTGTAAACAACTTGTTATTTACCTACCCAATAGTACAAACAACTGCATCGTTAATTGTGAGATTAACCCCAATAAGTCAATCTAAGAAATAGTATGGATATGTTTTAGAGAATTTTAAACATTAAGACAACGGAGACTCGGAAAATATTGGTAAGAATCGACAGTGTTTATTTGCAGATGAGTAACACGACGATAGTGGATGTTGCCGCCCAAGACCATTCGTTACACCACGGGAATTACAAACGTGTCTCCAGTCGAGCTGGAAGTGAAACCGCTCATAATCCTGTCGAGAATTATGGCTCCAGACATAATTTCATAACAAATGATAGAACCTCTGCTCGGAAACACATGACCTCGAAAAACTGGCTGGCGATAGTAATCGGTTTCCCCTCCAAGATGAAATAATTTTGAACATAGATTAATAAAAATAACATATCGCTTTAATCATACCATAATCAAATCGACATGATTCTGTTGTCAAGAACACATTATAAATACTATTTCCATTTTTAATAGAGCATTTCTGCCGGTACACACATTGTATGTACTACATACATCTGTATATCTTAGTTGGCTAACAAGCCGATCGCGTTTGTAAGAAATCAACGAGTTGAAGATAATTCTAGATAGTAATCGCTTTGCTTAGATGAGTTTGCATTTAGTTCATTTTCAAGAGCAATGGAAGATTCGCTCTTCTTTTTCTTTCTACGGGAAGTTAATATTAGTAAGTTTAAATATTTAGTTTTGATTAGAACAAAGGTTATTTTTATATATTTATCCTTTACTCTCATCGTAATAAATCTTCAAAAATCTGCACCGAAACATGAACGTGTAAGCGCTCATAAAAATATATTTTGTCTCACCCTTTCAGCGTTAAGTCAAAACGAAATACACCCGCCTCATTTTTTATAGTTCTACATAAAATAAACATATTTTTTCAACGTTAATACATTCTTAATAACACTTTAATTTGTTATAAATTACTAATGCAATTGACGGAACTTAATGGGACTTAAAAATTGGTTAGAATCGATAATTTAAAACTAAACCCGTGGGTACATTGATACCATATTGCAATCATAGCATTGTTGTTTAATGTGTACTAGTAATGTTAATAGACAAATACGTGGATAATGACTATTTTGTTTGAAATGGGATCTGTTCTTTCTTATAGAATATTCGAGACCATCCTCCTGGTGATACTAATGAGAAGAATTTTTGGTGACAAAACACAACATTCGCATTCAACCGATCCGCATCACCATTGTACAAATTTAAGAATGTATAGTAACTAAATTGTACACAATATATGAATAATACAGATATGCGGAATAAATAAGAATATCAATTAACAAGTGCCGGCTGCTTTTATTAATAAGAATGTCGACAAAATAGTAATTACTGGTGAAAATAAAAAATATAAAAAAATATAGGTAATAATAATATGTAAAGACATACATAGGTCTTTTCTTTTTCACTACATTCATACGGCTCAGTGACGGCATTTAATCTTCGAAGATTGATGCAGGGACAAATTTAAACAAATCAACTTTAAACCCTACATTGAACTTGTACTTACTACTAATACGTCATTAAGTAAGTTAGTATCTATTTATGTATAAAACCAATGAGATTTATTTGTTGGTGCGTTTACTGTTGACAAGTTTACGCCGAGGATCGACTACGAACAAGTCAGTAGGTCATAGCGACTACGGTTTACCAAGAAGGTTTATCAAGATAACATCATACATATCCTAAACACTTAAATGTAACAATGTTTGTATTTATTTATTCAATGTTTGTATTCTCTGTATTGTAATTTTAAAAAAAGTAGGATAAATCATAAAATTGGATCCCATATCGGAAAGAGTAGGATTAGGGGTTCATAACGTTTGCGTAACACTTAAATGGAACGATATCAAACATTGTTTGTAAATAGAAGTAGGAGGAATCTACGGAAAATTATCAACAGCTCTGAGTCACATGTTCTATTTATACCACGCCACAAACGATTTTAAATTCTAATTATAACTATAAACTTTGTATAACAGGCTTGTTTGTATGATTAAGTAACTACGTACGGTTATAGAATAGTATAAAACAATGTCGCTATTTCTTTCAGATTGTTTCGACATTTTAGTTCTTTAAAACTGTGCGATATACTTGGGTACGTATCACACAGTCATTTGCATATTTTATTCCTAAAACTTTATGTAAATTTAAAACTATTTACATTTTATTGAAACAGTTGAAAATTCTCGTTTTTATTTCACTGGAGCTGGAGCATAACTGCTAATTTCACATAAATATGCGAGACGTTATTACTTTGCCCATATAACGGATATTTATGGTTAGACGGCATAGTTGGATCGAAAATGGAAATACTTTCACAAATTTCTAGAAAAAAAAAGTGAACATGGAATGTAAACAATACTTCTATATATTAAGATGGGGTGCACAAAATACATATTAGCTACAATATACCTACGTGTGTATTAAAACTGCGAACTCACCAAGGTTCTTGTCTGCCGGCGGGCGTGGAACAGAGATCATTATTATTTATAAGTCATAGTACTTCCTCATGACTATAAAATATCAGTAATAGAATACCAGTGTCAACAGTGGATGTTACTTCAATATTTGGTAATCTACAGATATCTTGACGTTGATAATCGAAAGTTTTTATTTTATTTTTGTAGGTATTCAAAATTACAACATTGTACAAGGTTTATTCACTTTGCGTTTCTGAATCCAATTATTGTATTCTCCAGTATTGTAATAAAAAAAAAATAGGATAAATCACAAAATTGGATTCCATATCGGAAAGAGTAGGATTAGGGGTTCATAACGTTGCGTAAGACTATTTAATTATTGAATGTACTCAATACAAAATAACCATATTGCGTATTTAAGTATATCAGGAAAAAAATACACAAGTTATCATAGTTCCATCCATACACATACGTGAACGAGAAAACTAATTCAGTGTGTATGCAAAATGTTCTATGTATTTAAAACTATATGATTCATGGAGCATGCGGAACAACGCACTAGAACTTGGCACTACAGCTTTCAAGTAGCAATTACTTCGAAATATGATTTATGCATTCACTGTGATTTTCCAGACTGCCACTTTACGATTCCAGTTCGGTGGCTGCTTGTGAAAATGTATTTTAGCATTCACTGAAACATGCACATGATTTTAAAAGTTGAATTGTAAATGCAATCCATACTCACATTAATATCTGCAAGCATAAATAGAACATTTTAAAATCATACTTCATTTTATAATATTAGTATTTCAACCGTGATACTATTGAACAGTTTATAAGTAGGTAAGTACTTACAAATACTGTGAAAACAGTTAATTTAAATGTGAACTCTGAGGCATTGTTGAATTATTTACTTACGGTATTTACAGATATCAATTGATTGTTCAATATTTTCTAGAAAAAACCTTTTATTTTCGTTTATAATCAGCATTGATTATTGAATATATAATTAAAACACAAGTCATGCTTGTTGCTTACGCTAAATGTACAGAATATTTACTGTGATGTCTTTTGTTCTTTTCTGAAGTGGAATAGAGTATTGTATTGTCATAATATGACTTATGACAAATTTATCCTTGTACTCCATCCTAACATTGCAGCTAAGACCTAAGATCGTGATCGTATAGGCTAAGAAATAAAATAGTTAATACGTAAGCTATGTATTTAATTAAACGCCAACATAGTACACACTATGACAAGTATATAAAGAGTTTAGAACAAAGAATATTCGTACAAGAAATCAACAGACTTTTCATGACTTGCACGAATTAAAAATTAACAACGTAAAATATTTACGGAGTAAAAATTGAAAAGAGTATAGGAAATTTAATAATATCGCATATTAATTACGTTAAATGTTTAGTCTTATAATATAATCTTATAACATAATATAATCAGATTTTCATCTGCTAAATGTGAAAAACTGATAAAAACGGCATCCGCAGAACATGTATCTATCGGTTGAACTCAATCTGAAACTAGATCTAGTCTAGACATATCCTAGCATCTCAAGACAATTGACCTCCATTACGAACATCAGCGCTGAAACCTATTCCGAACGCCTTCTTACATCCGAGCATAAGTGACTTATGTCGCATCCGTCGTTCAACATTGTGTTAAAGTCTGTAGATTGAGAGAATTGTCGAAGGTAAAGTGTGAAAATGGTACACGAAAGGTCACTCACATACCGTAATGAGCCGCTATTAAATTTCAATTTTATTACTCACGACAGTATGTTATTGTATAATGTTTTGACTGTTAAATTTATAACTGACCATATGTTACATTTTCAATTAAGTTTCCATGCATCCATTCATCCATACCATCAAATAATGTATATATATATATGGTGTACAGTGTGTCTACCATCTAGACATACCGCTTTACAGTCGTAGGTCTGCTGGAAGAAATTTTTTTTTTACATAAAATAAATTAATGCTTGACAACTATCCCACCTAATGGTAAATGGTGATGAAGTCTAAGATGTTACCGCACTAACTTATAACTAGCCTATTCACTCTCCTCTTAAAGACTCCCACATCGTAAGCAGCCGGGAACACCGACGCGGGCAAGTTATTCCAGTCTTTGCAGTGCGCATAATAAACGAAGACGCAAACCGCGTCGTTCGTGCAGGTGGTACGTTCATTACGTAAGGGTGGATACCAGCCGTACGTCGAGTTGTCCGATGGAGCAATGGCGATGGGGGAATTAATTGGAACAATTCCTGTGCACACTCTCCAAAATGTACCCCATAGAAGACTGAGAGACTGGCAACCCTGCGCCTCTGCTCAAGGCTTTGCAGATTGGTTTCAACCAGATCTGGGTCACCAATGAGCCTCTTTGCACGCCTCTCCATCGAGTCCAACGCAGACAGATGATATTTGGCGGCACCAGCCCAAATGTGACAACAATACTCCACATATGGTCGAACCTGAGCTTTATACAGGATTGAAAGCTGATTCAGTGTGAAGTACTGCCTCACCTCACAAGGACCCCCCAGTTTCCTTGCAGCCGCTTCAGTATTAGACTGGATGAACCGACCAAAATTGAGGTTCGACGAAACTTCAACTCCCAATAACTGAAGACGGTCAGTGCATTCCAAGGATACATTCTGAAAAGTAGGAACCAAACAAATTTCGTAACAAATAATCAGTTCTTATGTACCTACCAGCCTTACTCGATGTCTTTGCTGTACAACGTTTCCATGTGTGCGTTAATTATATATAAATAATCAAATAAATAAAACGTGGTATCGCCCAACCAAAAAGCAATCTAACACGCCAGATAATTCCAATACTTGATATTTTCCTCAAGTGTCCCACAGATCAATAGTTCGCAAGCGACGCAGTCACGTGGCCTCCAGGAATAGAACGGGAGACGCTCGGCACTCGGTCAAACGAACGTTGCTCTTTGTTAACGGACACGGGAACAAGTCATTTGCACGGTTCCACAATGTGACGAACTGCGCACTCGCAATGCAACGGTAATCGAGCGACTGATTTATTTTCTTTTATGTTTATTTAAAACCTGCCCTCTGCTTCGCTTCGGAAAAATTACGATTTACGCTTAGAAATACCACCTTGCATTGTTTTAGGACCTGGTTTTTGTCATATATAGCTTTTTTATTTATAGACGGACTGCAATGTAACGAATTTTAAATATTAAGTGATGGCTATTGCAATACATCAGTGAAAACCTTAAAGAGATCGGTTAAGCTTAAGTTTCTGAGATTAGCGCGACCGAACGCACAGACAGAAATTCTAAAGACGATTGTTTTGGGTGCTATTTATTGCGTTAATAAATGTCCCTAATAAGATTTTTTCTCATATATCCTTAATGTATAGAAAGCGATCAGTTAGTATTTTATTATATGTATAGAAGATCGACTCGGCTCGAACTATAAGCAGCCGGAATCTTTCCGACCGGAGTAAAATTACTTCGGATACGGCCGGATTAAATCAGTCGTTCAAACAAATATTTTACTTTTTTCTGCATTATCTATACATGTGTTGGCACCAGTAGCATATTCCTGTTCTGTCCTATAAATCTTTTAATAATATTTAAAACGAGTAATGTAATTTAAGTTGCAATTATTACGATTAAATCCAATTTGATAATTCAATACATCAAAATCCCTACACTGGGAGCGATGTCCAAGCGTCTTTGTACAGTGACCTTTAAGTCAATGTACCGATGTAAGCCCCAAATAACTCTGGAGAGCACTTCAGTTACTAGCCACTCGAACAAACGTTAATTGATTTATATTTCCAGTGAATGACACATTAAGGTAAATGGAGAGCAGAAACATTGCTACGTATCAAGTCTCGTCATTCTACAAACCATTGTCTCGTCAAAACAAATATATTTTGTTAATATGACTACAATAACTAAAGTTGTTCGAGAAAATTATATTATCTATAGTAATAATAAAATTCTAACTGATCGCTTTCTGTACATGAACGATATATGAGAAAAAACATTATAACGGGTCTTCATTAACGCAATAGAATAGAACACAAAACAATAGTTGTTAGAATTTTTGTCTGTTTGTCTGTGCGTTTATTCCCGCTAATCTCAGAAACGGTTTAACCGATTTCGTTCTGGTTTTCTCAAATGTATTGCAGTAAGCGTCATTTAATACTTAAAGTTTGTTTCATTGCAATCCGTCCATAAATAAAATGTTATAAATTAATTTAAAATAATGTGAATCGTACTTTTCCTGAAGGGAAGCGAGGGCAGTTTGCTAGTCCATACTAATATCACCGAGGAAGAGTACGAAATTTCTGAGTTTGTGAGTGAATCTTGAGATCTCCAGAACCACGGTAACGATTTGAAAAATTCTTTACCGTTCGACAAGTACATTATGCCGGATGGTCAGGGGCTATATATATTTATATATATATGGTGGTGGTCATGGTTGTATACGTCTCAACTGTGTACATATGTATGTTATTTAGATCATTTTTTGTTTACAATTAGTAAGTGCGTTTAACATTTTAGACTTCATTCCCACTTACCATCAAGTGGGATTGTTTCAAGCGTTTAAATTGTTTTATGTATAAAAAAAAGAAATATTAAAAATGAATAATGTAGTTTGGGGGGTTCGCTTGTCACACACCAATAATATAAACACACCAATTATTATTATGTATTAATAAAAATACCTACAGTAAAATATCAAGACAGTATCGATACTCGACAACAGCGATCAAACCTCGGACATTATACGACAACCTAAAAATCTTGACCACCCTAGATAATGTATTCTACTAAAGGTATGAAATAAACATATTTACATTGCCTCAAAAATGGGATCAACATTCTTTTTTACATACACAATAATTAATAACACAATTGACCTTAATATCCAGTTACACAAATTGAAATGTGTGTAATGTTTAATAAAATTTATGATCGACCGAGCAAAATTTTCTATCTTTCCGCCACTAAACTTGCCAGAAATTCGGCGGTCAAAAATAACACGTGTGATAAGAGAAGAGATAATCTTAATGGATGAT
This sequence comes from Megathymus violae, assembly GCA_003671415.1. Classification (NCBI taxonomy): domain Eukaryota; kingdom Metazoa; phylum Arthropoda; class Insecta; order Lepidoptera; family Hesperiidae; genus Megathymus; species Megathymus violae. The sequence goes on from PDGT01000074.1 coordinate 1,245,017, forward strand.
ATAAATAGAGTTTCTTCCGTACGACGCAGTGGGTTGGTACTAGGAAAACACAAAATGTACACGACATCAACCCGACGTTAAATTATCAATATCAACATATTTCCAATATACAAAAGATAGATTCACTTGGATTTCTACATGGTGATAGTCGGATCTCACAGTTCAAACTCACTCCGCGTGGCCGACTATGGCCTTAAAGCATGAATATTGCAAAACGATCGTATTACATTTTATATCACATATGAAAACAAATAAGATTTTTAACGTATTTTCGACTGTTGACAAGGAACACGTAGGATATGTTCCTGTAATTTTTTCAATAAATTATATGTTATAACATACGCATTGCCTTATGCCAATGCACTACAGTAAATATTCCGATATATCCGAATACATATTACTCGAAGCCGTCCATAGCAGATGCAGTTGTCTATTACGAATTGGAATAGCTTCAAATGTAAGCTATTTAAAGATGATATATGACTTTAGGTGCTTGACTGATTTTACAGAAACGACGACAGATCATTAGCGGCTCACTGCGGGGACATTTCTAGTTACTATTAACCCGCACTGAGGTGTCCTGACAAGAGAAATATGTTTGGCTAATATTTGAGAAATAAGTGGCATACAACAAACAATAATTCGACGATTGCTTGTCGTTGTATGCCGAAAGGATTAACATGATTTCCTAAAAAACTGTCTTAAAACGTTATTTGACAGTTATCTATGCGAGTTACGTCACGGTAATTGCAATATTTGTCCAAAGAAGTAGTGGCGAATGTTACTAAGTATTTTAAGAAAGTTTTCTTTAGTCCATCAAAAAAGAAAACGTACATTTCGGCAAAATGTTTGTCAGGGTTTGTCAAAATATCTTGAAAGCAATAATGCTGGAGAAAAAACATCCCAAAACTCCCAATTTAGCGAGCACATTTACTAAATAACCAACGTTGGCAAATTCAATCTAATCTGCTGATGAAATGTAAATAATCGCAGCGGGAGCGTCAGTTCCCAGAATATCGAGCGATATAGTATAACGCGACGTCGCCAACCAGTCTAGGTCTCGGCCTAGCAGGTTAAAAACATAACCCACTTTTTCATAATCGCTACTTTACATGTCGAATAGATTGCCGCGATGTGTCCTATTTATTAATGGCTCTTAGTAAACGATTCCGATATAAGAAAATTTGTAAACAACCTCAAACAGAAATGCAGCCTTATTTCCAATTTATATTAAGTCACAAATTTATTTGCTCCTCTTAGACTCCGACAAAATGTTGACATTTCACTAACGACGAATAAATTAGAAAAAATTTCCGTTAGCCACAAGATAAACAGTACAAACAATTAATAAATAAATTGCTTCCATGACTAAAACCTGTAAGCAGCCAGTTCTATGTGGGTGATTTCCTTCAAGTCACATAGTTGGCGTAGCGGATGAGCTCATAACGATATGATTTAATACAGTAATTCGTAATAAACGTGGCAGCCGCCGACTGCGAGTCTGGGTTAGACCCACCACCTAGATCCAGGTCACTCATGTATCGATCGCGAGGGCGACAACCTTCATATTATGGACTGAGCAATAAATTGTGTTTTTTGACTCATGGCAAACGGACCGATGAATCATTTAGCGAAATGTAATCCGCGCTATATGAATACACATGAAAACACTATATCATGAATTGAGGGTGACTCTGGCAGCCAATAGTGTTGTTGAAGGTTTTCCTACACTGTTTATTGACGTTTGTCACAGTTTGAAAAAATTCACCGTCGTTCATCGCCTTTACAAATGACAACAGAAAAACGAAAATATCGTAGTTACGTTTGAATTTTTTTGTGTAAAAATGAATTATTATCGCTTTTATTTACTGAAGCTTCTCCACAATGCTCAAAAAAATTCATAGTTGCCGTTCGAAATGATAGCGGGAAAACTAAAAATATATTTTGGAAAAAAAAAAATGTTTTTCCTTCCTCAAAATATTTATTGGATCTTATTCTTATCACGTTAGCTACCCTTTCTACAGTTTTAATTAATTTTATAGCAGCATTTAGGAACGACCTGAGGAAAACAATAAGTCGAGAAAATATTTGTGTAATAAAATATACATTAAGAAAAGGTTTTAAATCAAAGTAAGTTCAAATATTTGATAAAGCACGCAAAACTTTATTTATATAATGAAAAAAAATCAAAAAATAAAAATTTTGCTACAACTTTCTGAAACCTAGTTTGAGCCTCATGTCTTATTTTTTTAATTTCACGTTTTAGGGATCGATTTTCCCAGTTCTATTAATATTAAACACACTCATTTAATAAGGATCATTCATAAGAGAGGAAAAGACAATGTGACAGATTGCTATGACAAAATTCGAAACCTTCAAAATGTATGGAAAGCACTCTATTGTTAATAATAACCCTTTAATACATTTTCTTTTTTTTATGAGTTATCGTTACCAAAATATACATAGTCCAGATTTCCAGGTAAGATTACTTACTAGAGAAAACCTGTCGAACTCTTCGCCTCTACTTCCAAGTTTAGTACTTTTGTCCTTGACGTGTATGACCGTACTTCGTTAAGTATGTAATCACTGAGCTGGCTAGTCACGCGTCAACTCGTGCACTCAATGCTTAAGTCATTAAAATAATTACAGTTATATCTATTTACTCCGGGTTAAGTTCCCGACTTGCGTGGTTATCACACCAAAACATCATGTCCACTGTGTGGACTATCTGTATTTCTACAAATAACTTATATATTATGCTATTATTAGTCTGTTCAAGTGATTGAACTTTTACGCGTGTATATATATAGTATATACTGCGTTGTACTATTATTTCTTTGTTTACAATATTACTAGTGGCCCGTCCCGACATCTTTCGGAATTAACAATTAATTATTACATATATAAACTTGACATATGTATATAGCCTATGTCCATCAGAAACAATGTACCTTCGAAACGGTAAAAGAAATTTCCAAATAGATACTGTAGTTTCGGAGATTACTTTTCACAAATACAAAAAACATACAAAATTCGCATTATCCCTTTATAATATTAGTATAGACATAGATAAAATTCTAGCACGGCTGCATCAGTGCACCAAAGCTAATTAAAAGAAAATGGAGAACGCCGCTATTTCATCATTATGAATTTGCTTTCGTCCAAGCTCCAAGTAAAAAGTGTTGATCCGATTTTAAAAAGGTTTTTATATCTAGAAAGTCGATGAACAAATGTAAACTGGCATCATGATACATACAAATCGGTTAGATACGAACGAAGTTACCTACATATATATCTTAACTAAGTTAAAGTTAATTTATAACCCGTAGAACAAGATCTACTGTACGGATGACCAAGGAACGAAACTAACGAAACTAATTCACATTTTATTAACGACAACACAAGCCAAAAAAACTTCAAAATGTATGAAGATGACACTTCGATGACTTATGTAAAGTGATCTTGACGCCCCGGACGGATTTTAATTATTGATTGAGAAACTGACACTGGCAAAACATAACACCTCATGTAATAATACTCTCAATCATCATTCCGCTGATCCAGAAACGTCGAGCTTGGTTGCACCAGAGCATAATTATGAGAAAAGCGTTGTTTATATATCCGCCCTTTTCTTCTCATTCGACATAAAATGCTATAGAAAGAGAAGGCACCTAGTCAGGTCGCATAAAAATGGCACCGGGTCCAACACCGGCTGACCTTGATGATGTCATCGTTCGCCTTGCGAGGTTTGTTTTCATTTATTGTTCGAATACCAACGAGGGCTCTGTTTGTCATGAACCATTAACATAAATGTACTAATATATGTATTGAACAGATACGGCATTTTTCTTTACAGTTAATACGAACTTTAAAGTTATGTAGACGAAGATCGAAGGGTCTAATCCAGAGATTCAAAATTATTCTGCAAATTATTTTGGGCAAGAGACTCCTTTTCCAAAATAAATTGATAACTCAGACCCCAATAGCTAAATTACTTAAAAATCTGCGATCAACTTATACATATAAGCCTTAAGAATACAAAACATGTAATATTACTAGGGGTCGATTTGTACACGTTATCGTTTATGTCGACCCCAAAAGTCTAAAAAACCAACACACGTAACACAACTCAAACAGTATCTTGAATGTTTCAATTATTTAAATTAATAGGCGTCGATTTATTCTAGTCGACCCCCAAAATCAATTTTTGTTCATTTCGACCCCCAGGAAGTTGATTTCGACTATCGACCGTTTTGAGAATCTCTGGTCTAGACAATATAAAATTTTGTTGGCGATGATAAAATTCAAAATTTCAGACTATACGCGGTGATACATATCAATGATTAGTCATTTATGTCAGTCCTAACATTGAGATTTTTCGTGTGTCGTCATCACCATAGACCTCTAGTTGTGAAGTTATTTTGAAATTTGCGAAGCTGTTTACCATATTTAAACGGTATAAATTATCAGTAATGTCCGTAGACTTGGCTGGCGTATCACCTTCCCACGTAATCAAAACTTCGTTTGTATTACCTATTTGTTGTATCTAGTAAATTTGATTTGCTAAGGACATATTTTTGTTATGTTGAATTTATATTTATATAATTAATTTGCTAAGGTCTATAAATATTCAACAAGAACCGCTCCGAAGAACTGATTTGGGATGCCTCATTTAAAGTGATACCACAATGGTTTGAACATACGATTTTTCGAATCTCCAGCGTGCGTCTAATTTACAAAACTTGTAGTATTGGAAATAATACACCTTCTTCGATAAAAGAACATAACGTGAGGTAACCTGTATCCCGACGATTCTCCGTAAGGTTCTTAAAAGGTGTCATAAGTCTGGCAATGCATACGATGTCAGCATTATGGACCTCGAACCCCGCATTCGGAAAGAAGGCTAAGCCCAGTAGTGTCAAGGATCCCGATTCCTTCTTTACGAACGTTAGTAAATTATTTACTATCAAATTGAAGTAACTAGTTAATACAAACGTAATCGTACGTAGTAGTACGTAAGGCCCGTGGTTCTGGAAAATTTTAACACCTATCACATAATTGACATTCAAACAGTCGCAGAATTGTGATAGGCGATATTCGTTGTTTATTGTATCAATGTGTATTGTAACCTTTTCAGATCCCTCATAATCAATCACGTATTTATTGGTAACAAGGACGAACAAAACTTTAAGGCTTAATCAAATAGTATTAGTATTTAATGTAAAAAATAATTGTGTTTGAATTTGAACCTTCCGCTAATACTTTTATAATATAACTTAATACTTCATCAGCGAATATTAATTGCCGTGCCAATTTTCGGCCGTTTTACTCTCGTATGCTGGCCTTAAGGCCTCTAACACGGCAAAACAGCTGTTATTTAACTTTAAAGAATGATTGACGATGATGATTCATATGTATGAGTCAATAAATAAAGTAACTTACAGAGTATTTCTTAATTAGCTCAATATTATGGTCTGTACACTGGTATCGAAATAGTATAGAATAAAATGTGTGCATTACTATTTGTCTATTGTACTATTTGTCAATTATCTTGTACATAATACTATGGGGCTGAATCATAATATATCATTCCGTAACTGTACATGATGTAATAAAGTAATAACGCATAATACAGTGCGCCGAATGGGCCAGGGTGACCTCGTCGTAAGTGCACGAGCACTCGGCGTGTTTTCTAAAATTAGGGTTGTCAACTAACTTTATAAAATTAAAATAAATTCGGATAAAATTTCGATGTCCTATAAAAAAAATTACGCTGGCCGGGTTTAGATCTCGAGTCCATAAGCTTTTACTTTATACGCAGCCAATAAAACTAGAATACAGATTTATAAACGAATATATTTAATTTTAAAATTATATCATCGAATACATTATACGTATCAATTATAACGGGTACCCGGGTTGTTGTATCTATTTTATTTATATATTATATTATTTTTTATGAACAATAATTCATTGTTGTTAAAGTTTAAATTCTATAAACGAGCATAAAATACTGTTAATGAATTTTAAAGTACAATAACTAACCCTATCTCAAATCACGCCAACAAAAACACTATTTTTATTGATAACACTTCATTTCACGTAGAGAAGGGAGAAAATTATTTGGAGAGATAATAAATGTATATTTATACATTATCTATTTTATAATAAAGGATTTTAAACATAACTCAAAAAAATAAAAAAATTATAATATAATATTATAAATTATATGTATATGATAGTTAATATACTGTAGGTTATATCATAAAAATTATATTAATTAATTTTAATTAAGAAGGTATACAACAATTAGATAAAAAAAAGACAACTCACTCATCATGTCCCCCGGAAAGTCTCAGGCACACTGAACAAATCGTATTCAGGGCTTACACCCAAGAATGCGTTACCAGCAGTCAGGACGCGAGGATCGGATGACCGGGCGCGTGAAACTGTGCACGGCGGTATCTTAGTTTGTACTTAGTACGGCTCTGGTCATAATTTATAGGCACATATCTGTCACAAGTTATCACTTACGTTAGGGGCATAGTATGATAACGAGTAATAATATTTTTTTTATACTTACATTAAATATACCTGGTAAAATCGATTTGGGCTCAAATGTATTTGCAATAAATTACTCAGTTACTTTTACTTTTTATTTTACTATTACTTGTTATTAATAAATATGAAAAATACTTATATTTCTTTTTTGATTTTAGGATCGTGTTAACTGCAACATTCACTCCATAATATGTAGGTAAACAATTTAATTATTAATTAAAATTACGTTTGTAAAAAATTGTGTTTACAATATTTTCATTTCATCAAATACAGCAGTATATATATACAAGGATGACAGGATGATGTCAGCATATCGATCGCGCTTCCGCGTGAACGGTCAGTTCTACGTGGCTCCAATTATAAGTCACTGTGGTATAGAAATTCCATATCGGATTCCATAAATAATGTTAGTGCAATGTATCAGTTAGAATGCAATTGTAGCGTATTGTAGAAAGAATATTATTGTGTATTGTTGTAAGAAAATTAACTGCAATGACGTCATTGTATAATTTGGGAAAAAATATTTTTTGCACGTATTTTTATTTTATTATTTATTTTTATACACAAATATAATAAAAAACTGCGTTGTTCCTTGAAAAATTTTGCGTGTATTATTTTTAACACGTCAAATTTTACAAATTGTTTTGGCTCCAATGCTAATGGACGTGAATATACTACGATTACTGGTATAATTTTCTTGTATACGTATCGCATTTGAATAACTTTGTCCAATTTACAAAGCAGTATGCGTCATGCGTAGATTGCTAACAAATCCGCAAATAGGTTTTGCGTCGCAAATACGCAAAACGTAGGGCGATTAGGATTATAGAAAAGAATGCAAGAGTACAGTTCTATCGATATGCACAGACAATTATTACATTTTTAAGTATATAATACTTTTAATCCGGGCATTAAGTATTGTAAAAAAACTATAACGCCGATCGCATCGAACGAAGATTGATTTTTATTTGATTAGATTTTCGATTTATTGACAATTAACTTGATTTATAAGCATTTGAATACTGAAGTACTACTAACTTAGCGCTTAAACAAACACTGAAATAAAATGAGAGGATGTGCCATCGGTCGGGTAATTTTATAGTTATGAACCATTGTCTCGACAAATCAATATGACCACAAATTAACAAAGTCGTTCAGAACTACATTATTACTAACCGACACATCGAGGATTTTAATACCATAACAGCAGATGATAATTTTCATCGGCATGCATGATGAATCTTTGCAGAAATTCAAGCAGCCTGTATTACCATTATCATCAGTTCACAGTAACTGCGTAATGGAATACTCAGGCAACGGCGCATTCTCGAAGCTATCCGCCTATGAGTCACGTGCTGAGTTAACCGGAGCGCATTTCAAAACATGCGTTATCTCGACTCAAAACTCGTGAACTGTTGTCTGGTCTCTCCGTCCCACGGCGTCTACGGTCTACGATCTTGCGTAACTGTGGTTCTGTATTACAAGTATTTAGGTGCATTTTGATCCTTTTAATGTTAAAAAAATTATGCGTTTCAAAAATTTTAAGTGTATATTTTTCTGTCTTCTTAAAATTGCAGACATATTCATTATTTTTGTCTGTCTATTACTGCACTTTTTCTTTTGAATTGCGCAATAAATTTGATATTATTTTTATAGTAACTTAAAAGTTTTTTCCGTTAAGGTTTATATGCAATGACTGTATATTACATTGTATTAAATGTATTAGAGAAATTTCGAAAAAGGCGCCCAACAGATTGTTACAGATTTAGAATAATCTAAAAATCTATGATTATTTTATATACACTCTAAAGCCATTCCATCGTTCGAGTTTACATTCGTTGATGATTTAAGATATGTGTAAATTTAGAAATAATTGAAAAAGATAAAAACATTCAGCCATTTCAAAACTTGGTTGACTTCATGATTTGCAGATAAAAGTTGCGTGAGATTCACAATTCCGATATCACTGTAAACATTTCTGATTATTAATACATCATTAATTATGTTATTTCTTAAAACAAATAAGACTTGTACTAATAATAATTTCATCAAAGACTCGTTACTCATATACGTTAGTTTAATTGAACCATTTACTTATGTTATCCAAAAAAATCCCATAATATATGGATATTCATACAGCGTTCTCAACTATCCATAACATTCTAATTTTAAAAAATGTATTTAGATCACAATCTGGGAAGTGTTGGTGTTCGTTGTTGTTACCAAATACCCTTAAATGTTACATGCAAGTAGCACTTCACTTCTCAAAAACGATCAATAAAACCACTGCAGGCTGCCAGGCTGCACGCTTGCGGTTGCGGGATTTGCGGGTTACGTAATGACCGCATTGACCGAGTTACAAGTTGCACACGTATGACGCATAGCATGCGGAGGTACTAATATAGGTCACCCAGGAACTTTTGCACTACCTCCATGTCGGTTTCATAATTATTTATCACTAGCAAACTACCCTCGCTTCGCTGCAGAGAAACTGCGCCTTACGGTTAGAGATTGCACCTGCACTGTTTTAGACTGGGTATTTCTCTTTATAACTTAATTATTTATGAAGGATTGCTTACTGCAATACATTAGCATAAATCATAAGAAAATCGGTTAAGGCGTTTTCGTGATTAGCGCGAATAAACGCACAGACAAATAGACAAAAATTCTTGAAATATTTTTTTCGGTTCTATTGCGTTAATTAAGGCCCCTAATAATAGTTTTTCTCATAATTATATTTTCATCATACCCTTCATGTACAGAAAGCGATCAGTTATAATTGTTTTATATGTATAGAAGATTAGCAATAAAAAAAGTGTTAATTATGCATAGTTGTACCAACTTGACTAACATATAAAATAATTGGTGGTCATTCTGGCCATTAATAAAGATTACATTAATGATAAAGTAAGAATAGGTAATTTTACTCTGCATAAAATTCAAATAGAACATTTTGGTTAAGCAACATATAATAGATACCAATAACCAAGATTGCAATAATCATATGTGTTGCATATAACTTCAAATCTCTTAACTATAGCTATTAATATATAAATATCATATCTGTTCTACAAAATGAACTCATTATTGTTCTGTCTGTTTCTACATTTACTTGTTTAATTACACTATGTATTTTGTATCTAATTTTATGAGACCAATCAGAATAAGACAAAATTTTAATTGTATAATACATTTACATTATATTAAAAGTTAGAAAAATCCCATTTAACAACCAGCATAGAGGATGCATATTGATAGATAGAATTGCACTCCACTAACACCTTTTTCTGGAAGCATTTTGGATTTTTCCTAGGTCTATTTTGGACTTGTGCATTTTTATAATATGATTTTGTTGGGATATTTGGATTAATATGGATATGAAATGATTACAAAAAACATGCTTTTTTTTAATGTTAATAGCTGAGAAATGAGCCACCTTATGGTAAGTGGTTACCGTCGCACAAGGACATCAACAAGACAAAAAGTATCACTGATGCATTCTCGGCCAGGAAATGAGAAGAACGTTAGAAAGAATGTACTGGCCCTCAAACCCCCAGCCGGAACACGGCGAATCGTTTGGCGGCTGACTCAAGCGGGAGGGTAGTAGCTAGCCAGGCAGGTTTCACGGAAAGATAATAATATCAATAATAATATTAATGACTTAATAATAATACTTACGCGAAGCCCTACCACCAAGCAGACTGACTTCTGTCGCCTCTTACGAAACCCTGTTTTGCCAGCATGGGATTGGGGGGAGTATTCTAGGCCGCCCAATACAGCCATGCTGATCATATCAGGTAGTTACAAATAGTTTATTACAATATCTACACTTTATTATTGTAATGTAAGTATTCTGTATATGATCTACATAAATAACTACAGTAAAAAGTAAGTACACGCTATTTTATTAAAAAAAAAATGATTAGACCCAGGTAAAATAAAAATAAAAATATTCAACTTTTCCAGCCGTGCTATTCAATGTTGATGAAACTAAATTTGAAACATGGTGTGTCTTATTAATAATTAAATACTTACATTTGGTATAATAGGTAGTTTTATTTAACTGCGACTTAAAACAGTAAGAAAATAGACGTTATTATTCATTTAAAAAATTAAAGCTTAATGATCTCACCTGCGATTCCGCTGAACATTGTTACAGCCTTAAAAATAAAACCACTGAAAATATCACGTTATTTTAACACCAGAAGTTTTATTGCACCAAAAGTAGAACTGCGCAGAGCTAAAGTGATTAACTGCGTCGATTGAGCTACTAATTTAATTCTGCCGATCTCAGCCTCCTAAAATATTGATCGCGTTTCATACAATATAAGAAACCAACAGAAACGGGTTTCTAACGAAAACTAATTTTCTTGCTTGAAGCTGATTCGATTAAAAGAATCTCATTGGCCAATGTGATATGATCGAGCTATTATTGGCTTTGACGTCATCGGTTTATACTCTATGCATTTCGTTTTTGCTATGATGATCAGTGCTGCCAATAAAGATTTCTTGATTCCTCGCGTCACGTCAGTTCAAGTTCCTCCGCTTCTCTTGATTCATTCTCCACAAATTTTCTGATATGATATTTGTGGAATAAAAACACTGTTTTATAAATCATTTGTTTTAATAAAAAGTAACTGAAATAAAATTTTTCTTTCTTGATCTATTTAGGAATTTACTTTATTTTTTTTATATTACCACTTTATTATAATTTTATTGAAAATTTTAATCGTACGCACCAATTGAAAAATTAATAATAATAAAAAAATTAATTAAGATGGTGTAGAAAATACAAAATCGTGTTCAAATGACAGTTGAGCAGGCATTTAAGTGGTGTTGCCATTCAACATAATATTAGTGGTGTTGAGCTGTATCTGCCAAGTCCGAATGTGATTATTTATTTTAGTTGTAAGTATTACCCGACATGAAATAGTTTTAGCCTACCGAAATTTCCCGATTTATGTCATTCCACGGGCTCTCCACGAGCTAACCCTCAATTCCCCGCAAATCGGGGATTTTGCCCGGGATTGGCAGCAATGATGGTTATTTACTCAACTATAAGCATATAACGTCAGTGGATATTGTAATATCTGTGGTATCAAATCAATTTTCTATGGTCTTAATATATTACTCTTGGTCCCGTTGCTTAGCAACTGAGAAACCAAACAAAAGACTGTCAACAAAATAAAAAGTGACATTTACATGTAATTTTTCATAAATAAATGATTTGATTGTATTTAATATCCTTTTTATTTTCTGAATAAATGTAGGAATGTCGAAAGACAACGTCAATTTTCGGCTTCTCGGTTCGCCTGTGAATCTTTCATACAGAAGCAAAAGAAAGGAGGAAAGAAGGAATAGGAACCGACCGCGGTCAGCTTTGCAAAACTCTATAACACCGGTAATTCTATGCTTCTATTACATACCAAGATATCTGAGGGCCTCTTCTTAAAATTTTGTAGACCTAGTGTACACTACCACGTTCCCTCTAATGATAATTAATAAATGTAGTGGCCAATCTAAGTGTCATAAATTGTCAACCTGCCCGAAGACTTATGGCATTATTTAAAAACAGCCAAGCGATTAACCTTACTTTATTTTCTGAATTAACCTATCCAACAAACTGACCAGATCCTAAATTGCTTAACTCCTATAATAACAAATGATGCAATCAATCTCTACCAAACAATAGCTTTGATTGCTTCAAAATGCATATGTAACATGTACTTAAATATAACATGACAGGAGTCAATAAACATTTGCTTTTATTAGTTTTCACAATGTAATTCAATCATTGGAGACTGACTTCAAAATTACAAGTTAATAAATTCTATGTCATGTATTACATTCCAGGAAAGCCAAGAAAGATTCAAGAGGCCATTTTCTGCTGATACCAAGGATCGGAATCCTTCAACAAGAAGCTTCTTAAACTCATTCAGTGCTGAATTACTACAGTCTTATAACAGTAATATAATATTTAATGTATTCTTATAAAAAAGACCTAATATTAATTGACAATATTCAATTTTATTGCAAATATATAATGGCTTGCTAAGGTACTTGTAAAGAATTTTTAAAATAGTAATCATATAATTTGTAAATCTCTCTCTCTTCATAATTTTCCTCGTTACTGAAGGTTGTGACCATCCCTAGGGTTTACTTTTTTTTTACATTATTATACCTATTATTGTGGTGTTCAATGGCTTCTTTGGCATCCTAGACATTGGAATTGAGATCTTATTTTTTTAAAGTGTTTTCTTGCCGCTAGGTCACTAGATTTTATGTTTAAAATAATGTGTGATATTATATAATTATAGAATAATAATCGTCAATACAACTCTGATTATTTGGGATTTTTTTCATCAAATTAAATAATTGGCGGTGTCTTCAGGTCAGCATAGAAGCAAATGGCCAGACCCAATTTCATCGGCAGAATTGCTGAGTGACTGCTTGACTATCATCTGTGAATCGTGAAGTCTGGTAGCTAGCCAAGGCTATCTAGGTGTAATGCTATGACTCTATGGTTCACACGGCAACGAGAAACGCTGAACTTCTCGATAACCTCTTTGCCTCTAACTTGACACTTAACGACACGGGGGCTATAATTTCGAACATAACGCTCTATGAGATCATGTTGAAGATTACGATTATTAAAAAGTCTATCTAACAAGCTCTAATGTCTCTCGAAATCAAGAATTCTCGTCATTTACCACCCCGTTTGTCTTTGTGGAAGGTTGCCCTCATTCATCCCATCCCTAAAAAGAGCAAACTTAATGACCCAGTCAATTACAGGCCCATATCAGAAACCTTCACCTTTCGACTGTCAAAGTCGTAGTTGATAGTTGATGCTTAGACATGACACTTATTAATGCTGTCGTTCCTCAAGGGTCTGTGCTATCTCCCATGCTTCATTCTGTATATCAATCATATATGACAGCAAATTAGTAACACCCATTGATATGCGGATGACAGTACGAGTTATGAATTCTACATAAGCTCCGAAAATATCTCTCAGTCGCAAGTCGAGGATAACAGAATTAAACTTGTGTCTTAAGTCTACAACGCTCTGGATCGGATCTCAACATGGGATCGACTAAATTTATTTATTTAATTTATTTAACTATTTATGCACAAAAAGAATAAGCCAAAAGTTAAAAAGGAATAAGGAATACAAGGGAACTACTTATTTCGCAACGAAATCTCTTGCAGTAGCCCCAAGTGCATTATTTAAAAAAATACGATAGCAAAATGTACATACATTTATAAAATACTATAAATATATATAAAAAAAATTAATAATTAAAAAATACGTACAAAAGAGTCGAATTCAAGCCCAAGAAGATTCAAGTATGTGCCTTAACAGTAAAGAAAGCTTCATTTATCATGGCGTCTCAGTTGCCTCTATACCAGCGTCATTTGGAAGTTAAAGCTAAGCTAGCGTTTAAAAAGCTTGGCTTCCTGCACAGGGCGAAGCGGTACTTCTATGCAAGTTACCTGCTAATGTTTTACAAAGCACAAGTGAGGTCTCATACGGAGTGCTCTCACCTTTAGGCAGGGGCGCTAGAATATCAACTCCATCCGTCTGACGTGGGATCCCTTAAGTCTTAGGAGGGGCATATGTTCCCTTTGCCGGTTCTATAAATATCACAACGGTAAGTGCTCCGAGGAACAGTTCTACTTACTCAATTTGCCTTTTCTTCTCAACTTTAGGCTATACAAAAATACTTATATAAAGAACTACATTAATGTATTTTACGATTATTATTTATTCATTTATTTATTTATTTATTTATTTATTTATCTTTTAAGGAAAACTTACAGCTAGTTTTTAACATAGCATAAGTAGAAAGAATTAATATAAAAAAGCCAATTACAAGTTTTCACTGATAGCAAAGTGCTTAATTATGCTTATATTTATTTTATTATAATATATATGCTTATATTTATGTTATCTATCTAATATCGCAACTTATTATTCGAGAAGAGAGAAAAAAAAGAGTTCTGTTAGGTCGCGTTTTAATTTACGGACATTTGAATTGAATAAGTCAAAATTACATTCTTTAGTTATAGCATTTAGACACCTGCTTGCCCTAATGAAGAATGAATTTTGCCTATAGTTCGTATCAGCTGTAGGAACACAAAGTGGAGCAAGATTTCTGGCGTTTAACTTCGGTACTCTAAATGCAATATTCCCTAGCAACTCGGGCGAATCTACAGAGCCGTTAACAATATTAAACAGATATGCCATGTCAGCTATTCGTCTGCGTTCTTGTAAAGGGAGTATATGATTATTCCAAAAAAATTACATTATTACAACCATAAATCTAATTTTGATAAAAATACTACATCACAGCATCACAGACTTATGATTTGCAAAAAAAACAAAAGAGGAAAATTTAAATTAAATGAGCTTCATCGGCATTCCCTATACTAATAACATTGCATTGTTATTTTAAACCATATAGATTATAACAGTATAAATTTGAAAATTCCAGGTTCACCTACAACTGTAAGAGTCTTACCACCTACCGAAAAACTACTTAATAATTCTAACAACAACTGTAACCAACCGAAAACAAGTAAAGAAATTTGTAGTAATGCTTCAGATTATGGCTCAGAAGATACATTTATAAGCCTAGGCACTAAAATAAAAGCTAAAGCACAATCAGGACCTAGAAATAAAGTCTCAAATTCTAAAAATATTTTGAAATATAGAAATATAGCTAAGAAGGGACGCAAAAATATGGACAATTTAGTAAATGATAAAACAAGTCGTGACTATGGTTTAGAAATCATGATAACAGAAAGGACTTCAAGAACACCATCACCTACTAGAAACCGAGTTATATTCGATCAAAGAAGTAATTCTCCTTTGTTCAAAAATCGCTCATACGAGTCTTACTTTATTCCTTTTAATGAATCTAGCAAGGTTGCAGATAATCTTGCGGGGCGAGTATCTTTCTGTTCTGACGAACCACATTCACAAGGTGATCGCAGTATAGATATTTATACAAATCGCCTGGCTTCAACTAAACAACTTTCCCTGGTTGAAGAAGAATCTACTCAAGATTTAGAGAGCATTCCTTCTCAAAATATGCATAGTTTGACTCCGGAAAATTCTTTAACAGACGGGCAAAATATAAAAAATGCAAATAATGACAGAGATAATGAGGCCTCTATTAAAACCTACGTTGAAAATATATGTGGTGATAAATTTGAGAAGAGTATAAAACATTATTTTAATGAAACTCAAGACTATAACAAATTTTATTCTGATTTTGAAGCCAACACTTTAAATGTGTATACACCAAAAATGTCTAGTACTCTGATACATACTGATGCTTCTTCTAAAGATTCTGGATATACTGAAACTGGAATGAAGGAAGATAATTCCTTCATGCAAAATTATTCTCTTCCCACGACATCCTTTCTCAGACGTTCAGAATCAAGTGACAAAATTCTAGATCAACCAAAAAGTTTAGATAGTGCTTCTTCGAACAGTAATGAGAAAAATCAAATCAATGTTTATCCCCCCGATAAGAAATGGGTAGAACCTTTAAATCATAGCCGTTTACTATATAAAGATTTTTTTATTAAAAAAGATGAAAATCCCATACCACCACAAAATACTCCAGTTAAAAGTGATATTGAAAATCATTGTATACCAGAACATAGCAATCCAACGAATAAAGGTCTAGAAGATGTAAATTTACAATATCCTGCTTATCTAATAAATAGCAGTACGAAAGCATATACATCAAAAGTTATTGAGGATTACAAAAAGGAATTAGAAGCTATTGATAATCTTCATGAACTAACAATCAAAGATATTAAAATCGACAATATTTCACCTACACCCTTCAACATCGATAAAATGTTCGAACAGAATTCTAATATTTTTATTGAAAACAAAGAATCAAGTGATAATTCGCAGGAGAGTACAAATACTAGTGAAGATATCACTTCAAATGAAAATGTTTTACTGAATACTAAAAACGGAAAAGATATATCTAAAGTAACAACAAAAGAGTTAATACAGAACTATTTAAAAGTAAAGAGTGATTACGCTAAAGATATGCCGTTTAAGAATGTAAGAAAAAGTGACAGAACACGATACAAGCCATTATCAAAACCAGGGGATACTTCTAATTATAAACAGGAATTGGAATATTGGAATAACCGTTGTACAAAGAGCAATATGGAGAAAAATAGTTTGACAAATAATATTCGCAACCAAACACAAACCCAGAAGAATACAACAACTATACGTGCTCCTCTTAGTGCCAGAATAGAAGGTGTTCAAAATGATAGAGATATTGACTCATGGATGTCTTTATCTGCTCCGTCACCAAGAATTTTGGAATTAGACAAAGTAGACACTGTCACAGAAAAAGTTGAAGAACCTGTAACTAATTCTTCAAAAACAAATAAAGCGATAACTGATGAAATCATTACTGATGTTAATGAGAATGCTACACCAAAACCTCCAACATCAGTCAAAGTTGAAGAACGAAAAGCAACCGAACTGAGCTCTAAATCCACGGTATTAGATATTTATTCCATGTTGAAAGAAATCGAAAGTTACGGAGATAGTCCGGTTTCGGCAGCATCTAATGTCAATGTTACTGCAATGTCCGAAATTAAAGAAGAAGAAAGAAACTGTTCGCCTAAAGATAACTTTATGTAAGTGGTTAAAACTGTGTTAAAATTTAATGCGATTATTTAATTGGATTATAAAACTACACCATTTTCAAATTCCAGGGAAATATTTGAATTTCTTGAAAAGGTGGAGCAAAGTGCTAATGAAGCTATGTCGGTAGTTACAACTGCAACGCCGCACACTATTCCTAAGTAAGTATTATTTAATTAGATTGAATAGTAATGAGAAAGTATTTATGATGAAACTTTAATGTTTGTCCTCGGGTATATGGTCTTTGCCGTGGTTGTGGGTATGTAATCATGAGGTATGAATCAATGAATTGAATTCCATGCGTATGAATCGAAGAAGCCGAATTTTTTAAATGGATATAAATTTTGGTGCGAGATAATTTCCATCAAAAGTTATGTCTTGGACTATGGGAATTTCTAGTGCAGTTATAAGTGTTTTTATTTTATATGAATCTTCCCTCGGTTTGAATTTGAAATCAGACCTCCTTGACTGGTAACGGGTTTGTCATTTCATATTGTTTTAAATACTGCCTTAAATAATATACAGCATAGATATCGTGTTCGTTCCACTAATTATTAATTCCTAATTAATATTCGTGATTAATATCATAGGAATATTGTTTTCAGGCTTGAAACTCTACTAAAACTTCCACAAACAGAGTTAGCCCAAAGGCTGGTCACCGCGTCACTGCAGTTGGAAGAACGCTCTTGCTGTATTGCTTTATTACAGGAGAGTCTTACAAATCACAAGGAACAGGTATGGTCTTAGACATGATTTAAACACGTCAGATGTCTAAAAAAGTTCTAATTAATTCCTGATAAGACAGGAACAACTAGTCAAAGATATATTTTATTACGTGTTACTTTAATATTCTGTTATCGCATCCACACTTAGAATAACGTTAAATAATATTCTTAATTAAAAAAAACTTGCTTTTCAGATGATCACCAAAGTCAGCAACTTGGAGAAACAGTCGAACAGGAACATTTCTAAAGTCAAGATAGAATGCGAGGAAACCATTAAAAGACACCAGAACTTTATCGATCAGGTATGTACTTTGAAATATTGTGTGTTAACTACATTGAACAAACATCACCTCATTGTACTCCTATTTTCCCGTAATGGTGCCCCTGAGTTTCTTAACGCTACGAAATACAAAGTAAAAATAATACTGCCAATTTACGTTTGTCTGTTACCAATTAGCCAAATATTAATCAATTAAAATTACTCCAAAAACCAATACATTTTGACATTGCTTATTTATAGGACTGCTTTCATCACAATTTACATCTTACCTTATGGTTCTAAGAATGCCAACCAATCAAACATTTGTTATTTATCGTTGATTAATTAAACCCTTATAATTTCATAACCATTGATTTTTCGCTTCATTGTGTCCGGATCCCTCTAAGTTATACGTGTGTTGATCTTTGTCTACTACTATATGACGACACTTATAGACTACCTTATACTACTTATTTAAGTAATTCTACACACACCCTCTCACACACACACACACACACATATCAATACACATATAAAATCATATGTATCAATAATATGTATGTAAAGTTCAATAAGTCGTATTAATTTATTTTATCTTAGTAAATTTTAATTTCAAAGTAGCACACACCTCAAATCTTCCCACTAGCACCGAATATTGATTCGTGATGGTATAAGGCATTAAGTCCGTCCCTTGTATTCTTATTTTTTACAATAAAGAATAAATAAATAAAAATACGTAAATAATCTATCACAACCCTGTAGCCTGTTGGTAGTGAGCCTGCTTGCCGAGTGTGGTCCTGGGTTTAGTTCGCGGCTGTTGCAGACATTTATGTGTCAGATTAAAGTTTATTCAAGGGTTGTGGGTGCTTGCGATATCAATTAGGTAAGTTCATGCCATCGGCAAGAGGGAATGCCAGTGCGGGAGTGTGAGTAAACGTTTATTTTAAAACTATCTGTAATACAAGTATGGTATACTTTATACACCTTTGAGAACGTGAATGAGGACTGGTAGATTTGAAAGTATATTTTTCTTCATAGTAAGAAAGTTATAGGTATTGATGTTCCAGTCAAATTTAAAAGCTTGAATATTTACCAAAATTTGTAGTTAATCAACGACAAGAAGACCCTCAACCATCGCATAGAGCAGCTGGTGGATGAACGGAGGTCGCTAGAGGATAGGTGGAAGCGGTCTGCGCAAGCACTGGAGGAGCGCTACAAATTGGAGCTACGCAATCAGCATGACAAGATGGCCGCCGCGCAGCAGGTACGCTATTCATCTATTTTCTGGTGCTCATTTTCAAATAAGTAAATTTTATGTACGATACGCATGATAGCATGCAGTAGATTATTGATACATTTGAAAGGTACAGAAAAATTCATTTATCTTTCAGGTAGCCAGGCAACGTTGGGTCCGTCAAAAAGCAGAAAAAATAAAGGTGAGTGTTGATTTCTGGCTTCAAATATAACCCAAACTCAGATCCTGCTAATATTGCATAATCACTGTTTTCTGAGTAAAATGTTGCGGCAATTTATGCCTCATAAACCCCATCCTATAAACGTCCACCACTTGAATAATCAGTTATGAATTGTCCTTTAAATAATTGGCACGAAAATTAGGATAGGTCCATTAAAAATATTATTTGCTGAACATTAAATTACTCCTATGGACTACAGATACATTTGTGTGCAGGAACTGACAGTGAAAGGTCTAGAGGGCGAACTTCGCGAGATGGCAGAGCGTCAACAGAAGGAAATATCGGATATAAAGATGCTGCATGCTGAACAAATGGGACGGGCGAGCGCTAAGCACGCTGCTGAACTTGAAGAGCTGAGGAGGAATCTGGAGGAGGAGAAGGAAACCGCACTGGTGAAGGAGAGGCAGCTGGCTAGCTCTAGGTGAGTGAAAGATAATGTCGTAGATGTAAGCGGTGTAAAATTTTACTTTAACTACAAAGCCAGTACGCTAGGCTTTTTAGTGACGAAGCGAAGTGAACAAGCGGTTTACTAGTTAAATAAATCAAACTCTCTAATGCACATACAGACTTGTTTATTTATATATTTCGTTAGTTTACTATTATTTTTTATAAGATATTATACAGAATTTCCACTAGGGTTATTATAATACTTGTTATCTTATTCACTTATCACCTTTCGGCGAGTGCTCTTGCATACCAGCGCAGCCGGCTGCGCTTTGCGGCTTTTAAGCCTTCATGGGTTGCGACCCCTCTTAGGAAAGAGGGGTGCTAGCGGTGCTCTCTAGGGGCATCCGCTCAGCAGTCAACACTGAAGGTGTTATCGGTAGGGGTCTTGTGTCATCATAGGGATGATCACTGTCTGAAGCGACTAACAATTCTGGTTCTTTCTGGGCTGCCAGTAGACGTTCCAGATCACCTTGAACACACCGGTTCTCGTCCCCCGTCGACTCACCGAACATCAACTTATATGTGACAAATCCCCACTTAAAAAGGGATCGTCGTATCAGCATGGCCTGATTTGAACCTATACGCCTATACGATTTGAATAGAATGACATTATTTATTTAACAGTTTTAAAAATATTGTGTGGATATTTAGTGATGAAAATTAAAACTCAAAGTACTTGTAGGGTTCAACGCTCGCTATACATATATCCCTCAGGTTGGAGAAGCAAATATTGGAACTAGAGCTGACATATCAAGAGCAGAGAACCCGCCTGGTGGCCGAGATGAGAGCCGAAAACGATCGTGTTGCTGCCGAGCTGGCTGAGAAAGAACGGGCGTTACGGGAAGAACTGGGTAAGATTAACGCAATGCTGTAAGCTTTAGTGAGCTAGACTGCTGATCAGAGAAAGACAGCTGAAGCCACTGGATTAAAAGTAGATTTTCCGTAGGTACCGTACATATATACGTACGGAGGGGGCAGGGGAGGGATATTTCCTCCCACTTAAGCGTGTTTTTCCATACATTTAGGATTATATATTTACAAAGATAATACTAAGATTAGCATTTAGAAAATTATTTTGCGTCGACGACACGCACCAGAAATGTTGGTACTGTGAGAAACGATTCTTCCTAAACGTATTTATCTACAAGGTGCTCTGCCGTATCTAGCCCGTTTAATTCCAAAACTGGGTACCTTTTTACCACTTAAACACAATCAAGGTAATTTGCCCTACCTTCTACCTAAAAGGTTGCTCCGCGTACACTAAAAGCTTGGTACTTTGCCCTTTTAAGACCAAAACTTGGGTGATATGTTCTCCCTTAGAACAAAAGCTTGACGCGTCCGTGGACACTGCAGTTCTTTCTCAAGCAATTTGTAGAGCATAAACTGATCGCTTTAGTCGCGTCCGGTATCCATGGCTGTATTTAGTGAGTAGGAGTTCCAGATAACATATAACCTCCCCAGTGAGATGGATATCATTTTATTTAGTACGTTACATAAGAATAACGTACGTTATCGTAAGAGGCGACAGAAGCGAGCTTGCTTGGTGATAGGGCTTTGCGTATGGATTATATAATCAGTATTATTATTAAATCATTAATATTATTACTTGTATTATTATGTTTCCGTGAAGCCTGCCTGGCTAACTACCACCCTCCTGCTTGAGTCAGCTGGCAAACGACTCGTCGTGTTCCGGCTGGGGGCTTGAGAGCCAGTACCTTCTTTCTAACCTTCTTCTCATTTCCTGGCTGACAACGCATCAGTGATACATTTGGTCTTGCTGATGTCCATGGGCGACGGTGGCCACTTAACATCGGGTGGCTCGTCTGCTCGTTTGTCGGCTATTAACATTTAAAAAAAACAGATTTTGCATGCTGTCCGTTTCCTTCAGATACAAAGTTTGTCTTGACGCAGGCAGGGACTAGCAACTGGAGCACGATTGGTTCGTTCAGTCCGAACATAGCTCTATAATATGTAATATGTTGAAAATTCAATGTTCTTTTTCTTTTTACCATAGATAAATGGAAAGAAGAACAAGAAAAGCTTCTAGAAGCAAAAAGGTCACGTTTACAAGAAGATATTGCGATGGAAATGGAAAAACTTGAGGTAAGACTTTGTACTCGCGCAACCCTTGATTTTTTTTAAAGCTGTAGTGGAGGAGATGTATACTGCACATCACAAACGGGACGTTTTAGAACAAAATGTACTTATCCATCATTGATTGATTAGAACTCGCTCGTTATCGATGTCCACAAGTTATTTAAAGTGCGCTTTACTTTATTGATGTCTACCTATTGGAACGTCAACGAAAATCGATATCTGTAATCGATGTCTGGAAATGAAACTTTTGCCTGATCTTTGTGTTATCTTTGCCCTACAAAGCGCAAGTACGCAACATTGTAGTGAAACGGACTTTTTATGTATTTTAGTCTTTTTGTTTTATTTTCTACACTTCCAGTCTGTAATGCAATTTTGCTGGTGTATAAACATTTTCCCCTTCTATTAAATTTGTCGTCCATTAATAAAATCATTCATAAAATATTTATTTGGTTCATCGGTTGCAAATTTGAAAGTACAGCCAAAAAGCGGAATCTCCACTTTTTTCTTGGCTGAGAACTGGCAACACATCGGTGATATTTTTGTGTTACATATATCGATACGCATCGATTAGTATTTACCATCTACTCATTTAGCAGATATAAATAAGAAAAAAATAGTTTATTTGAGACGAAGCGAGGGTGATTTAATAGTAATAAAATTAAGATTAAGATATTTTTATAAAGACTTCTGTAAGTTTCCTTACTACGTATTACGTCCCTGAAGAGAAGAATAGTTACTACAAAATACTCAGGGTTCGAATGCAGCATCGTCCACACCCCTCACTGAAGTATCTCGCTAGATTTATCACATGAAATCTTTACACCAGGAGCAAATGAAACATAAGCGGCAACAATTAGAAGAAGAGTTCGAGCAACACAAAAAGGAATACAAGGCTGAACAGCAGGTGATACTGAAAAAGAAAGTGACCGAGATAGCCGCACAGCACAAGCTGGAACGAGACAGAGAGATAGAGAAGGCGATAGAGAGCATGGAGGCCGAGGCGCAAGCTGGTCGTAAAGAGCTGCAAGAGGCTCTCAGGTGAGAAGTTCTTTGATAAAATTCGTACATAGGCTTTCGTCATTACAGCAATTGCGAAAATCAAGCATTTAGTTCGCAATTTAAAATAATGCATTACGGTCAATTCAGAAAAGAATAAATTAAAAAGTGTTCAAGGGCATGTCGAACTAGACAGGCAATTAGGTTTAAAGTTGGTATGAAGAACTTAAATTGGTATATTACCGGCAGAAAAATAAGTTCAGATTTGATAGGTATAGTTTTGTTTTTTTTTTCATTTATTAAGTCATTAATATTATTACCGGTATTGTTATATTTGCGTGAAGCCTGCCTGACTAGCTACCACCCTCCTACTTGCGTTAGTCGCCAAACGACTCGTCGTGTCCCGGTTGGGGGCTCGAGAGCCAGTACTTTCATTCTTTTTCTTCTTTTTTCTCGGCCAGGAATGAATTTTTGGCGCTTTTAATCTCACTCATGTCCATGAGAGATTGCCCAGACTAAACTAAACTACGGGCAGTGCACGACTCTGTAGCTATAAATAGGTATAGTTATAACTATGACCGAGCTCCTACAAACCTGGTCGCAGTGACCAATAACCTAAGCCAATGAGGTCCTGCGGTGCGAACGGTAAGAAGGGCAGGATGCGGGCTTGTTTAAAGACAAGTTGACAAGTTAAGTGGGGAGGGAAGGGTATGTACGCAAATTTGATTCTGGCTGAGGAATCCACAAGCGGACTGTCTCTTGTTGGCGGCCCACGCTAATGTTGAAACGCCAGGTGTGCTCCTGCCACCTTTCACCTATTATAATTACTGAGAAACACTCCACTGCAGGTGCTCCTTTAAATATGATCATTGACCACGAACTAGCGGTATCTACTTATGTAGATCGGGATCATAGAGAGGGAGAAAGGGATGGAGAATAATGCCAACATATCTTAACAGAATCGCACGCAAAATCGAAATATATATGGTGGAAACAGTCTGATTACATTCCCACCTGATGGTATTGTCGATGTAGCCTCAAATAATAAAGTTTACTTGCAAAAGAAAAATACTTTCGTGTTTCGAAGTAATTTCTCAAACACTGTAGGAAAAACATTTTAAATAAAATGTGGTCCGACCTGTGTTGGCGATAATGATGATTGATGTTGCTCTCAGGAGAAACAAAGAGCAGTATGAAGCCGAGCTGAGGGAGTTGGGGGAGACGGAGAAGGCCACTCTCAAGCGGTACCAGGACGCACAGGCGCGCGTGCGACAGACGGAAGATAGATGTAATTATAGATGAATTATTTACACTTTATTTGCGTGTAAGGAACTATTTAATGTTGCCTTCAATAAAGGGTTCTCAACTGACTGAAGTGTTACAAACGTATAATTAATTCTATTTTTATTAATTGGGTAATTCGATTCGCTTAATTTTTTGTATTGTTTCATCTGGATTCCAAAGTTGCTAAACAATTTGGCACACGCTTAGTAATGGTAACTTTTCAAGCGTCGATAATAAGTTTCAGACAAAGTATCTCTGTTATAAAAAAAAAACCGTTTTTAACCGTATAAATGACGTTGACTTCAAATTTTCCATTTATTTTATTGTTCGTCTTAGTCTATCTTATATAGATATTTCCATTTTTTCTCTCTATTCAGGTGCGGAGCTGGAAGTGACGATCAGTCAACTAGAAACAAGAAATAGGATTTTAACCGAGGTAATGTATCTACTACATTGTATGTGAAGTTGGGTTAGAATTTTTTTTAGAAATACCTCTCTTAAGACAAACTGCACCATTATTCCAATAAGTCCCTGCAAAGACTGCTCCTTTGAAGAATAAGCGGAACGAAACCCGCAGTGACAATATTGTATACAAGTTCACTAGATGGACACAAATGTCATTTCGGTGTTCTGAGCTCGTAACAATGTTAAAAACTTTAAATGCACGTGTTGTAAAGTTTGTTCATTTTGAACAACGCCACTTTTCTATTTAACCGATGCTAAGTTATTTTAAATGATGTGCCGAGGAGTTTCTTTCGCCGTTTCTTCTCGTTGTAGTTAAAGCACCTTTACTAAACGGTAGTACTAAGTAATAATGTGCTTTTTGTCTTTCATATGCAAAAGCCATTAAAAGTTGTCCGATTAGGTCGTATCTTGTTTAAAATAATTTATTTTATTTCAAAATAATTTATTCATTTCGATTTTTACTATAGTTTAAAAACGGTGTTTTATCTTTGAGTAGAAATAAAAGGGGAAAAAAGTCTGCAGGACGTCTCAATTTATCTTTCGTGCCCTTTTTTCGTGTATACATAGAAAAATATTCAACTGGAAGCCCGAGCAGAAGAAACCCGAATAAGTTGCGAAGCCGCCTGGCGCGCTAAAGTGGATGCCTTGAGCAAGGACATCGAAGATATGAAGAAGACCCACGAGGAACAGATGCATCAGCTTTACGCCAAGTGAGATACGATTAACTTGAATTTTAGTAGCCAGTAATCGAGCAGGCCGGTGACGTGACAGTAAGTGGTCACTGCCGCCCATGTACATTTTAATATCAAGTCTGGTACAGATTAATGTATTACCGGGTAAAAAGGAAGCGAAATCTTATATTACCAGTATGGATTACCCACACAGGATCACACACACACACGTGTTACGTGAGATATGTGAGTGTGTTTGTTATTTTTTTTTTTTTATTAAACGTTAACAGACACACCCCCGCATTAGGATTCTCTGTGTTGCGGGTGGCATGGACATACACATATATGACATCACAAACACCCATGACCCGAGAACAAATATTTATCTGTCACATAAATGTCTGCCCCGGTCGGGAATCGAACCCGGGACCCCTCGGTCGGCAGGCAAGTTCACTACCAACTGGGCTATGGGGTCGTCAAACTTAATGTCATTCTAACTTATGTCATATTATACAAAATGTAAAATAAAATACAGCCTACTGGTAAGCGATATTGGTTCCGGTATATCATTAGTATGCGTTGATTTGTGAATTAATGATTTCTCTGGGTTTGGTTAAAGATCAATATACCTTAGTTTGTTTTAGATATAAGTGTGTGTCAGGAATAGTACTGAGGTACACCGTTCCCTGAAGATTTTGTTTTGAAATTGTCACTGATGTGATCAAAATAATACAACACACATATGTATAGCTAAATGTTTGTGGCAGAGCAAACACTATTTTGTCACAAAATTGTTTGCGTTGTTGTCTTGGAAGCAATCCCTCGGTTGACATTGCTGTTTGAAAAGCGATGCATGGTTATAAATATAAAGAATACTGGCAATTTTTGATTTCTTACTAACATTTCGATCCAGTTACACGGATCATGGTGACGGCGAGACGGCAGAAGGCACAATATTCGTGCCTATCCAATACATTTCTTATAAGGGCAATCATGTAATTATTTAATGAGTTCAACTGCGTGGAACTTTTATGTCATAGGAATCATTAACTAGGAACAACGGAAAGAAGAACGTGCTTATTGTCTATAATGGATTATATTTATTAAAAGATTAATTAAACCGAAACCAGTTCCGTGTAGGTTTAAAATTAGTTTGTAATTTACATGTCTTGTTTTAAAAGATGTGCTGAGGAGTTGCTTTCGTCGTTTTTTTACTCAATGTTAAAGCACTTTTTTTAAAGTCTGGTAAATACTTTTTCATGTTAGAGTGAAAGTGGCTGTAGCTCGCAAGGACTCCGCTATCCAAGCGTTGACGAGGGAGGCAGCTAAGTACCAGGAGAAGATAACACTACTGGAGCAGAAACTGCAACAACAGCGGAAGGACTTTTTGAAGCATAAATGACATCAGTTATAACCAATGAGGGGAATTTTATAGATTTGTCTGATTTGTATTTTTAACAGATATAATTAGACTTCTTTTTTTTTTAACATGAGACTAAATTTGAATACTCATTAAATGTTTTAACTTCACCGTATCTATTTTTTTAGTGGTTACAGAACAAATCAACAATGGATTTAATGCTAAATTTTAAATAATAATTGCAAACATTACTACATGAAAATGAATAATTTCAACATCAAAATAATGTTATGTAAATAGCTGAACACATTTATTTAACGGGTATTGTAAACAATTGTCATCCAAATTTTGTGTACTTAGGACATAACTCTATCAGCCTTGTGTGTTGGTAGTATAATTTAAACTAAGTTTGTAATAAAAATTTATTGTGAAAGAACAATGAGTTGCAAATTGAAACATTGGTAATGTGATACGACTAAACTCAAAAGATATATTTATAGTTTCATGAGTATTGTTTATATTGACCAGTAATGATGTCAATTTTTATTTATCTTTTTTTTTAAAGGGATGCTTGATAAAACAATTAATTTGTTTACCATTATGTTGTCATGTGGCCAGACTGATTTGTTATAAATATCCCCTCTATACTTTGTGTTCTTTGTAAAGATATTAAGTACTCAATATTGTTATGCTTAATACTACTTATTCAGTATTCTGTACATGAAAACTTCATTATAATTTTTTTTTCATGGAAGTTCCAGAACCTCTGGAACGCATTATGTAATATGATAGGAAGAGAAATGAAATAAAATAAAACTATCTAATTTTATTTATCTTATATATACAACCTCATCATAACCCCTCATTATCTCCATTGTCATACATAGTCCTTATTACTCTTAACAGCTCTCCTAAATTCTTCCCTGTTTTTGCTGATATTCCTAAGACATCTAGTTCTCTTTTCACCTTTTCATAATTTTTCATACCTTCTGGCAAATCTATCTTATTAATTACCAAAAATTTGGGTCTCTTTGCTAAATTTTCATTATATTGACTAATTTCATAAATCAAAGTATTGTACTGTTCAATGGGGTCTGATGTTCCATCAAGGACAAAGATGAAACCTCTACATCTTTCAGTATGTTGCAAGAATTGTATACCTAATCCATGGTTTTTATGTGAGTCAGGAATCAAACCAGGTAAATCTGCTATAGCAACTTGTTCATAGTCATCATAAGGGACCATTCCTATGTGAGGCCGAAGAGTAGTAAAAGGATAGGGCGCCACAGTTGGTCTAGCTCTAGTCAAAGCGCGCAACAGCGTGCTCTTTCCCGCATTAGGGAACCCTGCAAGACCCAAATGAGCCATTGAGCGGACTTCTAAAGTATAAACATTACTTTCACCAGTGCCTCCATATTCAGCTATATCAGGAGCTTGGTGGGTATCAGTGAGGAAGAATTTATTCCCCCGCCCGCCAGCGCCACCCCGTGCTGCGATGAACATAGCACCTTCCACGTTTAAGTCGCCAATTACCCTGCCATCGGCATCTTTCACAATTGTCCCCACTGGGACAGGTATGACAACATGCTGTGCGTTCTTGCCGTTGCAATCTTTGTTGTCGCCTCTCTCGCCATGTTTCGCTTGTATCACTGAGTTGAGGTGGTTCAAACTCTTCTTCGAGTTGCACGCTTGGAATATCACGTGGCCTCCATGACCTCCGTCGCCGCCGTCCGGCCCAGCTTCTGCCTTACACCATACGCTTAGGAACGATATACACCCATCACCACCGTTGCCACCCACCGTTCTAACTCTATAACAATCCACGTAAAACTGAACTGTGTTCCGGGTAGACTTAGGTTTTAAACTTCTTAAAGCCTTTGGAGAAAATTCACTGGAATAGTGGCGCAGACTTAAATTTGTGATTACTATGTTGAGGCCTCTTATCAATTTTGTAAACTGCATTACGATATCTTTGAATTGTTTTGTTAAAAAATATTTTTTATGACATTTCTTGGTTACTTTTGTTTTACTATTTAAATTAGTTTAATGTTATCTATCGCCTACCGCTTTATTTGTCAATTTTGACACTTGAAGAGGAGTATCCAGGGTCTTGGCACTCAGTACATTGAATTTGTTCTATTGTTTTAATAATAAGATCAATTTGCGTTAGATGGCTCTGTAGACATGTTAAGTTTTAATTTTGAAAATCTTTTTCAGATCCTATTTATTTAATGTAAAACAAAATATAAAATAAATAAGAGTTTTCTACGTCCTTCATTTATATATAAAAATATATATAAGTGGATTGCACAGCTTACAAATATTTTTATAACAAGTGCGTGGAACGAAAAGGCGTCTTGTTCGATCAGTTGACAGCATTAAATTGTCAAACTTTAACAACTAATTCTGTCAAAATCAATTTATTTCATTCTGTTATCGATTTTATTTTATAAATGTGCTCCGTTACGAAATTTGGTGATATTTTTAACGACTTGGCTGTCTCCTGGACTCTGAAAACTATCTTATATTTGACCCTCGTAAACTATGCTGGACTTTGTTGTGCTCACATTTTGGGATTTTGTTGCTTAGAATTTGTTGTGCTACAAATTGTGGTGAAACTCGTAATTGCATTATGTTTAAAAACTTGCTTTACTTGTAGTGTCAGAATTAAAGTAAAACCTTCACACATCGCAATGAATAATATCAGTTTGACATCTACGATACTCATTCGAAATATTGCCATACTTTTTTTGCTTCATGGTAAATTAAAAATTTTATAATGTACATTTTAACAGCTAAATTGTAGGTAGTCCAAGTTGAAAAGCAAAAGTATGGTCCAGCCTCTACCAGTCTTCAGTTTCCCCAATATAAATAATTATAAAAATAGCCAATATTTTTAAATATAGATTGTATTGTTTTTAATGCATGTTAGAATCATTTTGTTTTATTGAAATAGTAGGACCACTATAAGGATTTATCTAAGCAAATATTGTAATTCTTTTTTGTATATTTTACAGGTATTGACAATGTAGTTTTGGATCATTTCCACGTTCAAGAAAAGAAACCAAAAGATTCAATATGTGGGTGATTGCAGTAGGCAGCTCCATCTCTAAATTGGATAATCAATTTATAGTTAAAAATATAAAGATATGCCACAATTATATTAATGATAAATATTTAATTTGCACAAGAAGATGAGCATTTGGTGCTGAGCCAACTTTACATTTGCTAGGTAAGTTAAAATTTTTAAACCCAGTATCGCCAATTCAATTAATGAATATGAAATATGAATGTGTTAGATTATTAGTATAAAATGTTCCTTCATGAAGTACATGATGTTAGTTCATTTACATTTTACTTACAGGGTTTCGAGTAGAAAAAGTAGTTATGAGAGACATAACAAATGTTGTTTCAAGTGATGTAGAACTTCTGTCCCCTCCACGTCAAAAAATTATATTACAGAAATACCATGCTCGAATTGAGAGGAAGATAAGTGCTACACTTTGTTTAGATCCATACAAGACCTATTTAAAAACTTTGGAATACAAAAAACATCCCTGAATTTAAATTATATGCAAGATCATATAATTAAAATTTTATTTAAAAAATAAGAGACCATAGAAAATTGGCACAGTTACATTACATAACTGGTTACTTACTAAGAAAAACTAATAATTGTTTTCCACTACTGTATATCTTGCAAAGAGATTTTTTTTGAGATAAAAACCAAGATATTGAATATATAAGAGTCAAAGAAAACAAAAAAGCCAACAATATCTAAAACATCCCTCAAAATATCTAGTTAAGTTGTTTTTCTGAAAACCAAGATGTTATAATATTTGTTTTGAGTAAACTTTCCAATTTATTTCAAATAAAAAAATTTGCTAAGACTTATATATTTAATTTAATACATTTTATAACATGGGAGAGCATAAATAAAAAAATATTGGTTTTATGTATGACTTAACTATCCATTTCTTTATATTTAATAAGTGTAAAGATTTAAATAATATAATGAAAGGGCACCAAAGAGATACATCATACAAAATGTAGCATAACAATATGTATTAACAGGACAGAAAAAATGCGAAATATATTATTTTAAATAAAATGTGTTTTATTTGACCATATTTTAAAGTAAGACTGCAGTTTTAAATTCATTATGTTTATAGAAATTTAAATTAGATGATCACGATAAAATCAAAACATTACAATTGAAATATTGTAATTAATCTATCTTGATTTTATCGTGATCATCTGGGAATTATTAAAATAAAATATGAAGTATACCCCTAAGCCACATTGGAATATTAGTTGAGTCAATTACCGTTAGATGGCGTTAGTATCATTTTATCGAGTGGCACCTGTATACCCTATATATAAGTTAGTCTATGGGAGTATCAAAGAACAAGGACAGACTCGCAGTATATACAAATATACTCTGTGGACAGACTACTTATACTGATATGTTGTGACATGACATCTGTTTTTGCTTCGGCTATCAGTAATGACAGGAAAATAATCGACAAATCCATAGATTAACTAGGCGGAGTCAACGAACAGTGTGTGGGTGAATTGAACAATCTAAGTATATGCAAATTAACACGAATATCAAATACAAAAGTATACAGCATATTTTTATAGGGAAATTATCGTCGAACATTGTCACAAATATAACTTTACTTACTTCAAATACTGTTTTAAAATTATATTCCTGATAACATTGAATAATATGATCACCATGTTGAAGTATAATTTTATGTTTATGATTTTGTAATAAAGACATTTTTTACAAAATCATAAAATAATTTTGAACCTCTAGGCGAATTTTCTTCCAGGAAAAGTATAGAAAAAAGTAAAAATACTTCTAGAATACTTTTTTTACATCAGATTTTTATTGTTTTAGGATCACGGAAGTTTCTGAACTTCTATGTGTTTCCAATTAACTTAACTTTTCATGAACAAAAGTATGGTTTTATTTTTAATAACTTTGTAAATATTAGGAATTGTATGGAGCTCGGTAACCGTAACCGAAACTATTGGATATTCCGAATAAAAATATATTCGAAACCGTAACCAAATCCGATAAAAAAATTTCGAATATTTTCGGATAAGGGCAGTCAAAATGAAACACATTATGGGATTTGCCAGCCGAGCTGATATACTAGTCGCGTGGCTCTCAATTTTAGACAGTTTTTGTTAATAAATATTGAAGACTATTGTTTTATAATTGTAATACCAGATAATACCTAGAAATAAAGTTAAAGTATTGCCTTGTAAATACATATATTTTTTTCCAATTCCTAAATCATCTAATATCCGTAATCGAATCTATCCGAAACAATCGGATAATCCGGAATAATTCCATATCCGTAACCGGTAAAATATTATCCGAATTCGTATCCAGATCCGAAATTTCATATCCATAACGTCCCTAGTAAGTATTAAAGAGCTAACATACTATTTACAGCTTTGATCCGGTTGTCGATCTGAGATTATATCCATAAAATTAGGCTATAATTCGTAATTGTATGAGTCATACGTAGCTTCAGAAAATGTGAAACATGATTATACACACTGTTATTGGTTGATTGAACTTTAAATTTCCAAATGATTCCATCGAAATGTCCAGCTTTTCCGGTCGAAACATTTTGTCTCATAAACAATGTTATCGTTATCCTGATAACTTTGAGTAAAATAAAAAAAAATAGAACTTTGGTCGTTCTCGAAGGCCAATCTTTCCTACATGGAGTGTTTGATTTTTATTTCAATAGATAGATGATACATATTATTGGTCATAGTTGAATCAGGTGTTTATTTCCTTTTATCCAACAAACTACCCAACTTCGTTCGGCTAGAACATACTCGTATATATAGATGAAATGTTCCATGTCTATGCGGAATAATGTACCTTTAAAATGGTAATTGATTTTTTTAAATAGGTGAGGCCGGTTCCGCAGATTAGGTAGGTACTCTCCGCATACACTCAAATTCACAAAATTTGCAGTCTTTCTTTAAAATATCAGTCTAGATATTATGTTTTTTATAAAGAATTTATTTTTATTGTAATAATAACGAAAATAATTTTCCATTGCTGAGATTTTCCAAGTCGTCTGCCAGTACATATGGATATCTACTTGTAAATAATAAAATAAAATTGCAATTTGATACAGTTTGAAAAAATCTTTTCTATATCTATAAAAACAATATAATACCGTCGTGGTAAATCCTTATATCTATAAACAATGTACAATAACAATTACGTACGAACGAATAAAAATAAAGTTTTATATGTTTATTTTTAAATGTTATCACTATCTCGATCTTTTAAGAATAAAATGTTTTGAATTTTATCATTTATATAAAGCATCACGGGGAGACCAAAGCAATTATCACAGTCTGATCACAATCATAGAATCACCAGGGCCGCCATACTTCACTGCTGTTCGACGGACCTTGAACCGGTGACTTGGAACTCGTGTCGGCTTCTATCTTGTCTTTTACGTCGGGTTTAGGGCTCACCTGCTTGGTCGAGCTAGACTGAGCTAAAGACTCAGCCGTATGGCTTATCACAGTTCTAGGTAAAGGTGCCACTAGGATAGTCTGCAACGGTGGTCTCTCGCCCACCGACGGAATACTGTCAGGTATCGTCAGCTTCCTTTCTGAATAGCTCGGGATTCGCTCCGGAATTCTTCTAAACGCTGACTTGCTATCCGTTTTCGTGGATATTTCTGAACGCGTGAGTCCTTCTTGGACCGCGACAACTTCCGTACGTTCAGAAACCGAAGATAGTCTCTCCGGCTCCAGTCTCACGTACTTGGATGCAGGTCCTAATGTTTGCGTGTGTCTTTTTAATTTCTGTCGAATGGAGTAGTCGACTGCCGTTTTCGGAGATGCATCGATTCCAATTTTGTAGTTTTCCACATCGATGACAATAGATAAGGGTTCCATGTATCTTTTGTTTCTCAAAGCATCTTGTTTGAGCGATTCCGGAGATATTGTTGTGGATGAGACTGTCGCTTTCTGTTCGGGACTCGAGTCCTGGTCTGATGCAGAGTGACTCGGTGGGGTCGGGAAGGGGAACGCTTGTACAGGACGTGGAGGAGTCTCCAGTTCTGTTGAGGAGTCGCAGGCGGAGTCACAAGACAAGGGACTCAGGGGAGGACTTGTCAACTTTGTTGACTTTACGAAGTGAAAAGCGCTGGGTCTCTCGTCGTCCAGTCGAAGTGGGTCGGGCACTAGCGGCGGGTAGTCGGTAGGTTGAAGTCGGTCGATTCCCGAGAGGCAGGATGTGAGATGGTTGCCCAGCCTGTACCGCAGGCCGGTGGGGACGTTGGCCAAACGAGAGAGATATCGCCTGACCTCGACGGCGCAGTCTCCGAAGCCGGCCTTGAACCGATGCAACACGGCGGGGTCTGCGGCGATGGCAGCGGC
Organism: Megathymus violae; assembly: GCA_003671415.1. Classification (NCBI taxonomy): domain Eukaryota; kingdom Metazoa; phylum Arthropoda; class Insecta; order Lepidoptera; family Hesperiidae; genus Megathymus; species Megathymus violae. The sequence goes on from PDGT01000074.1 coordinate 1,279,481, forward strand.
CAACTGCTGACGCTGCAGCGTTTGCAAGTGCTTCACCGTCAGCTCGAGAATGTCCGCTTTTTCGAGTTTCGAATGTCTTGCTGGCTGAAACATTACACATATCTATTTTATTTTTAGTCATATGCTACATTAATCTTTTATATTACTGCAATTAAGTTATAATCCATGTTGTACTTGGTCGAATTGTTATTAAGTTTATTCTTTAGAACACATAGAACTATACTATTACACGCTTATTCCTTCCGCACATTCCTTGTGTTACAAATGACATGGACAAACAATCAGGACCTGATTCACAACATTGATCTATCAACACAAATGTCTGCGCTGGAAATCGAACCCAAACCCATCGCTATGTAGACAAGTTTACTATGAATTACAGAATTATTGTTTTGTAAATCGTTTTTATATTTAATAGGAGCACTCACGTCTTTGTCCATGGCGTCCATTAGGAGATCCTTTAGCTCGTTCAAACAATTGTTGATGCGCGCGCGCCGCTTTTTCTCCATTATTGGCTTGTTGGTCTGAAATTTAAATGAACGTTGATAAATGTTCCGACCTCATTCATGACATTCACCATACGTGTCGTAAAATTTTAAATCAATGAATGGTGAAAATTTAAAACAAAGAATATTCTTAGTTCCTACGTAAGCAATATTTTTTTCTCAAACATTGGACAAGTAAATGTGTTTGTTATAATATTTACTTATATGTATATAAGTCACATTTACAAGGTAAATACATCGACAATATTGTAATTGAATTAAAGCCAAATTTTTTATTTTAGACAGTTCCTAATTTTACAATTACTGGATCAATTTTAATTTATTTATAAATCGATTGTAATTTATAAAAACGAATCCAGTAATTAGACGTATATCCAGTAAATCTCTAAATCGTTAAATATGTTTTTACCCGTAACGAAAGGATATTTAATTATAGTCAAAATTAGAGTATTTTTTTTTAATTCAAACTAAGTTCATTTTTAACTATTGTTCACAAAGGTTTACCCAAAATAAATAATTACCTTGCGCAACTCTGCCTTCGACATTCCTTGACCCGGTTCAGACATGAACCCGGTTTGGGAGTCATCGTCTTCACTGCAAGGCATTTTCCCGTATACCACAATGTTCCTGAAACTTCACTCAACCCCTTTAACCAAATTGTCACGTCTACACTGTTTCACGTTCCACAGCGTAACAAGAACTGACCAGGATAGAGTTTACAGCAAACTTTAAATTGCGCTCCATCCCTATTCATCCTCCCTATGAAGCGAAATGGGAAGTGATGTTGTCTCTGTCCGACTAACCAGCTGGAGCGCTGGGAACTGTATCGGAATGTTTTGTTTTCGTTCCCTCTCGCTCTTTTCGGGAACCTGTTGTGAATGGCGTCCATTACTGAGCAATTGTAGGTGTTTTAAGGTTGCAGTTTGATTCTAGTTTATGTAAGTTTTATTAAAGTATCTTAAATATTGTTTAGGTTAGGTTTTTCATAGTCTTTCATAAGTTTCTTTTTCTCTATTTCGTTATGTAATATAATACGTAATAAAAAGGTAACACTATAATTTTTGCTCAAAAATGCAATATAATAATTTGAAAAATCATAATTAATGTGAATTCAAACGTTATAATTAACACAATAATTATAATTATAAAAGCTAATAATTATAAGTTACATATTGATAAATTTATTGATTATTCCGTAACACAGATTGAAATTAATAATTGATCATTTTCATAGTATAGGAAATTAAAATATGACCTGTTTATCATATCACAAATACATTTTTTAATTGTATGATTCAAATGTATCAAATTATAAACTTATCAGTCAAAAGTGAAGCTACATCCGTTGTCCCCCTTATCCTGTATAGTATGGGAATGCATGACCGTACGCGCGCCCATAACGAACCACAATTTCCACCATACGGACCGACCATAAACAAATTCGTACTTAACTGAATACCACCCGCCCATGAAGTACGTTATTTCTTCCTATAAACTGAGTGAAATTTAAATAGCTACCTTCATGTGTGCAACGTAGCGTAAAAGGTGAGTATGAAGTGACGGGTTTTTTGTAGAGAACGAGCCGTACGTTATCTCTATACTTTATGTGCAGGGGTGTCGTTCAGTTCTCACGGTGTGTGGGAATGTGCTAAGGTGCAAGGGTAAGTCCGAAAAGACGAAGGTAAGTACGTGTATGACGTAGTTTAAACGCATTCTATTTGGAATTTGAAATTGCGCGGATTTGTGGCTTTGACATATTTTTTTTTTACTTTATGGTCTGTGGCAAAGATATGCACGATTTTTAAAATGAGCGTAACAATGCTAATCAATGTGTATTATGGATAAGCTTTTACCCAATATCTCCCATTCTTTATCACTAAATCTAATTAAATAAAATTATTATTATTTTAAGAGATAAATATTTGTAAGAAAAACTTATATGGTAAGTAATTTAAAAGTAATACGCTCTTATAGCTAGTATTGGAATCATTTTTAATTGTTCTGTCCAATACTTTTTAAAATATATTGTCTATAATATAACTACTTAAATTAATACATCCGCACTACTTTTAATAAATAAGTACTTACATAAATATTGTTTATATCTGCCCAGGTGTTCCTGGAGGACCTTTGTTCCCAATGACATACCAATACATAAATTACATATTAATATTCAATTAGGCCATTTCTCCCACGGTGCCCTATCCCACGAAAACGTTAATTTTATGTAAAAATACACATAAAAACCAACTCTATTGTAATGTACTAAGGAATAAAAGTTTAATTAACGGCCGTGATGACGAGTTTGTCAGAGTCTCTTATCACAAAGTTAGGAGTAAAATATAAAATATAATGATTAATCGTATGTCAACGTCGTAAGGTTGAAATTTGCTTACCATGGGACTTAATAGTAAAAAAAATATATTGTTAGTTAGTTCAGCCATTGGCAAACATGCGATCGCGTGATGAGCTTAATGAATGGTGAATAATTATCATCAGATGTCGTTGACGTGTTAACTAACTGGGGTTGCCAGTGGGAATATTTTAACAGCCTAAAGAGGTCACTGGCTCACTGTATACAGTTACAATTGAAGTTAGTACAGAAGACAAAGTCTCTTCCGAAAAAGATGCAACGTCGCAAGGTCCTGTATGTATACATAGTATATAAGTAATAAAGTATAGATAAATAAATAAAATGTCCATATACTTCACAACAATACCCAATGTTAACGGTGAATCGAGCTTGCGATTCTTCATTACATACGTTAACGCTGAACTAATTACGTTTTGACCGTTTTATATAAATAGCCGACAAACGAGCAGACGAGCCGTCTAAAGGTGAGTGTTCACCATCGTTCACGAACGCACGTCACACCTGTGGTATTAGCGCCGCGATATCGCTACGATTCTGATTGACCCGCTGTTTACCGGCCTTCCGACCACGACCGAATCTATAAGCAATGCGCCTCTATAGTTTCGATAGTTGGGCATCCCCTCCGAAGATCTAGGTTTGACTCTTGCATCGATATTTTGTTGGTATTAAAAGTTAATTATCATGTTCTTTCTGCAGGAAACATTGCCGAGAAACCTGCATTTTCTTAGCCATGTTTACAAAGGTGTGTGAAGTCTGCCAATCCGCAATTGGCTTGTGTTACTTACCTAGTGTACTTTAATCCAAGCAGAGGGACAGAATTAGTCGTGTTTGTGATAAACTAATGCGATAGATTGCAGATTAAACAATATAGAAACAATAATAGTTTGAAATACTTTATAATTTGATACACCAAATGCAGAGGCAAAAAAAATACATAAAATCTCAAACTTTTTAAATCTTGGGAAACTTGACATCGAAAGGGAATGAGTGTGTACAAAAAGTATCTTCTCACACTGAGGACGCGAGGGTCGTGTGAACGGACAGATTTAGAGATTGTAACGGGGCAGCTTCCTTCCTGCGGATCAGGGGATTCCGTTGTAGGATGACCATGCCGCCAAGTACAACCTATAGGTACTATTTATTTAATACAACTCCGTATAAATAAATAAAATAATATTCTCAGGTTGTGATTGTTTGAAATATTGTATTTGTATATATCCATACAATTTGCGACACAAGATAATTATCTTAGTGCCGGGGTGTGGGCGCGTCTATTTATTTATTTTTCATTAATAATCAACAATGGCTATTACTGAAAGGTATAATATACATATGTCGAAAATTATACGACTACGAAAGATTTTCAGTGACCATTTATAATAAAAGCTATTTGCCGGATCAAAGTCCAAGGGCTCCTCCGGTGGATTTGTGTATGTGGTGTGAGAGAGAAAGTGAGTTTATACGTTCTCTAAAATTATGAATTTTCACTTTTTTGTTTGCCTGTTTAATTTATTAAATATCAAAGCTGTTCGCCAAGTTGTTTTTCATGTTGTTGACGCATTAACACGGCCAAATATAAATTATGTCACCCTATTAAGGAAATAGGGATAAGAGGTTTTGGGTCAGTATTGTATCGACTCTCTGTGCAACCATTAAGTTTGAATATAACTAAGGTGGGTTCACCTTCAAGATGTGTGAGTGTGTCTACAATATTAAGAAATGTTGCAGAGAGATTTATTTTATATGAATGATTTAGTGTCACTATATTTGAGACCCTTGTTTATCTTTAATGCTACGCAAAAGTAAGTACATCTAAAACCATAGTTTTAAATTAAATAATGTGTACTTCACTTTATAGTTGAATAAATCCTATAGACTTCTCATATTAGCTTCACAGGATGTAGCAAATTGTTTTAATGAAATAATTATTTGTTATTAAGCAATAAAACACACATTTCGTAACAAAAAGTGGTCGCCTTTTTTGTTATGTTCAAAAATTCCCATGGTGAACAGGTGGGTACAAAAACTAGACGCCCTTTGACTATGAACTGGGTTGGTTTTATTGAGTGTGCGACGGGAAAAAACGCATCCGGAGTCAATTTCCTGGTCCACCGACGAACGCCTATGATTGATCGACAAATATTTGTAAATAGGCATTACTGAATAACATGAGTAAATGTCCCTACCGGGTTTTGTTGGATAAGAAATGTTAATTTTATTTTAAATTTGCACTATATTTGAGGTATTCTCATACGTGGGGAGTTCGGTCAAGATCGATGATCAAGTTAGGTCATAATCTTACGACCTACTGTGTGTATGGCAATCATGTAAAATAACTAGCCTTCAACGCTTCAAAATACTTATAGTATCTTTATAATATATTTTTTATACGACCCCATAGCCCAGTTGGTAGTGAACCTGCCTGCCGAGCGAGGGGTCCCAGGTTCGATTCCCGGCCGGGGCAGACATTTATGTGACAGATAAATATTTGTTCTCGGGTCATAGGTGTTTGTGATGTCATATATGTGTATGTCCACGCCACCCGCGACACAGGGAATCCTAATGCGGGGGTGTGAGTGTGTTAACGTTTAACGTTTAACGTTTTATGTAAATAGTCGACAAACGAGCAGACGGGCCATCTGATTGTAAGCAAACACGGCCGCCCATAGACGTTCATAGCAGTTCAAGTTAAAAGCAGCCCCCTTGTTACTGCCTGATTTATGTATTAAATGAATGTGGTCAATGAACTTCAAAGAAAATATGCTTCAGGCAAAATAATTTTAAAAATAAAAATTATGTCGTAGCTTCCTATATAAAAATATCTATACAATAATAAATGAATTAAATTAGTTTTAAGTAGTTCACTATTTATGTTCTCATAAGTGATATTGTATACGTACGGATATCTGCAAAAAATGTTTTAAAGACTGACATGTAATTTTTCTACCAAACAGCAATTAGACAAAAATGTACAAAATAAAAATATTTTTCATATCAAATGGTATTCGTAACGTTTAATATATTCGGTGTAAAAGGTATGAAAACCGGAGCAGAGGACAAAGGGTCCTCGTCCGTATAACTGTGACATAATTTTGCCGTGCGATAAAATTTATCCTTTTCATAAGTTCATAACCATGGAAGTTAAACACCGCATTATACATATTAAGGCAATCGGCTCCTTCCTCTTCACAGCCCCTATTCTCACGCTCCAGGGTGACAGGTGTGCCAACGGGTCACAGATAACAAAATTAAAGGAAATGCAACTCTGTTACCTATACTATAACGTCAATTATACTTCACGTAGCTTGTGTAGTTGCAAGTTCAATTAACTACACTAATATAAACTTTATAATGATCGCAACAAGGTCGATAAACATAAATAATTGTTGAACGCTCTCAATGAGTTCAACGGCGGGACTTATCGTTTTGTGTAAGGCCCTAAAATTATTTGTTCTTGTTACCTTTGTGCGGTATTAGTTTCGTTATAAAAAATAGAGTTAAAGAACTATATGGGCTCGAAGCTCGAAGTAATGTCATGTAAGTACCTTATTTAATTGTTTTAATATCGACTCTAATTTTCAAATAATTTTCTGTTTATAAAACGTACAATAGGTTTACAGTGACTAATCGTTAAAATGTGTTGTTGGGTATAAGTATATAAAGAGTGTGAAAAACACTTTAATTTGATATCAATTTAATTTATCACTCGACAGTTGTAACTTTGCGTTGAAGCTATCACACTTATTAAGAAACTCTTTGAATAACTTATTTTATTGCCAAAGTGTGGTCACCATTAAAGGTCCTTTTTTTCTCCAGCGTGGCCAAGTGTTGCCAGTCCATTGTCACTTTAGTCAGCTAATACTGCACGCTAAGGCAGTGACCTTTGCTCGTTTATAGGTCCCATTATTGATTATCATCATTGATCCTGGAATATCAAGCAGTTTTGTTCATGGTATGCCGCGCGGCTGTAGCAAATGCATCTCCTTATCATTTGTTTGTCTAGTTGATTAAAAAGCAAATTATTCCCTAAACAGTTTTTTCCGATTTTTTATCAAGTAGTCCCTACTCTATATTTTTTATTTCACTTTAAAAAAACCTCCAAGGTAAAGTAAACATAAAAAAGTCCCGAAGCTGTATGATTTAAAAGGGTCAGTTGATTCTTAAAAACTGGACCGTACAGGAACCCGCCCACTCAAAAAAATTGCGAAGTTGTGGGAATGATTTGAGAACTTATTTCTCAGTTACGGGTATATTCTTTTGTTGATCGACACCTTGAGGGCCGCCCTTTGTATTGTGCTTAAAAGCCAAGATTGCGGAGCGCTTTTGTAAAATGATACAGGCTTTGAGTAACATGGGAAGTTATTATTGATCTTTTCTCCACCACAGTTTTTAAATTACAAACGATTATGAGAACATTTTGCAGTCGTAAATAACTGTCGACAAATTGGACATGTTTAATTTGAGCTTATCAAGAAAGAATCCGCTTTCACTTTGTTCAATCGCCCAATATCGATCCATTGCTGGTATAGGCTTCTTCTAAGGCTACCACAATTCCAACATTCGCCTGGTGGTTTTGCTATTCTACACTATTACAATGATACCATATTATCAACCTCTTAGGAAATACCATTTTTAAAAATAACAGCCGGCAAACGAGCAGTGCTCCGTGATGATATGTGGTCACGTGTGCAATAACAATGTTATTTATTACCAATGTGTTGTGGTTCAAGAAGAAAGCGATAAATAAATCTCTTACTATAGCGATATTATTCCATATCTGAAGGCCTCACTATTTCCATATGTTATGCGAGTATTTGTAAAATATCTAACGATGAACGGTTTGTGTATGGTTTTGTTCTATTAATAGGTATAAGTCAAACAATGTTCACAAAATCAAGATCTTTCGCTTTTCTCATTCACGCTGCACAGATTGTCGCGTCGTGTAATAGAAGGGAGTCCAACACGACGTTCTCTAAAGGTCGGCATTCTAACAAGCATTTTACTATCTAGTTTAAAAACTATGTCAGTGACAATAGTTCTCCTTCCAATCTTCTCCGAAGAAAACAAAGCAAAGGTCTGAGTAACTATAGTTGGGACTGGGAGCATAAAATGCAATTTTTATAGTTGTCCTTTCTTTTATACGAGTCTCAACTTCGCGTCTGGCAAGCGACGTGAAATTTTATATTTCACGTCAAAAATTATGGAAACGGTCAACAAGCGAGTGTAGATTACTTGGTGACCAGCAACGCGTAGATGAGATACCTAATGTTACGCACGTCTAAGGGTGGTAATGACCACTTACAATGGGTCCAGTCTCATTAGCAGCAGGCAATAACCTCAAAGGTGTGGCTTAGTTTTGTTAAAATGGCTTCTTACTGATTATTCAAAAACAAACGGATCCGGTATTCTTATCCACTAAAATCCCTTTCCGTAGTAGTATTCTCCTGCGCAGTGCTCAATGGACTCTAAAGAATTGCTCCCATCCCTGCACGGCACATCTTCCCGATGTTATTGAACGACTATTCCGGCAGGTCCACTTCCGAGCGACATCGGCCCTCTCTCAAAGGTTTAAATTGCAAGTAGAAATAAAACAAATTAAATATTTAAATGCAATTTATTTAAATAATATCAAATGTTAGTTAAAAATTATTTACAATTATACGCAATATAATCAGTTCAAACTCAAAATCATCAAGTCATTTAGGTAAGTTTTCTGTGAATACAGTTACGCACATTTTTTACTTCTGCAAGTTCGAGCTTCCACCACATATTTTAAGAGTAGTAAACGGGTTATGAACATTCATTTATGTACATAAGACTTATTAGTAGTGCTTTTGGATTTAAATGTTTAATCTGTGACTAAAAAAATTTAAATTTAACAAATTTATTACACTGACTGTAAACAAAGAAAAAATTTTATCAGTCTTCGTAAAACAGCGTTCTGTAGTTTCGTAGGCGATCTAGTTCGCCGAGCTAAACAAGCAGGCATTGTCTGCATGTCGCGGCGCATCTGATAAGCTTCTCATTGCCATACGTAAGGTCACTTTGTTTTTGTTAAATGCTATCTGTTTATCCCAATCTTTCATCCGATGTTTCGAATGTTTCATAGACTATCAAACTATATAACATACATCCATCCATCCGGAATAGTGTATCTATCAAATGGTAAAAGAATTTTTCAGAAAGGTGCCGTGGTTTCGTACATTACTTTCCCATACACAAACACACAATTCACACCCTCTCTTTAAAATATTATTAATATAGATATAGCACGAATAGACTATTCGATTATTAAGCATGTAGGGAATACGATTAGAAAGTTGAATGAATCTTCTGAAATCGGTCTTATGAGGAAATTATACAGGGATGCAAAAGACTTGTGGCAAGTCTTGGTTTTGATTACCGAATGGAGCAGAGATGTGATGTTTGGTTGTACTCAGGTTCTCCGCTGTTCGTGATGTGTAACGGCTTATATTGATCATGAGTACCTTATACATATTAATATGGAGAAATTTTTGAGACTTTATATTTATTTCATTCATCAAAAACTAGACTTTCTGCCGGCCATTGCAACAATTAATTACCACTTCCTACTGTCCAAATCGTATACAAGGCATGATCAATTGAGAAAATGAGAATTAATACAAAAATTATTCAAGTCTTTATTTCAGCAATATTCCTACGATTTATCAATTTTATACATTTGTCACACGAGTCTAAATACTATCGGACATTCACGTAACATTACTTCTAAAGGACTTCCCAGTAATTAGGTCAATATGTCAAACACACAACAATAATTATGCTGTGCAACAATTTATACGTAATCCGAAAACAAGAAAATTTAATAAAACACAGTCTACACCTTACGATCGTGCCCCCACCTCTGTCAATTCTTAAGAAAGGTTCCTATCCATCGGAAGGTGGAGACCGTGGTTCAATTATGTATAAAATCAATATTATCAATCTCAATAACTCCCGTTCACGTTTTTCAATGAAATCTTATTCTAACCACTGGCACTGAGTTATCACAGCAACGGCTTGCTTCGTTACAGAAACAAACACTATTATTATTCGTGTTTTTATAAAGAATAAAAAAAACATATTTGGTTTAAATGCGAGTTTTACTAAATACTAATTTATATTAAGGATTGATATACACAGTCGGGTCGGTACATTTGAATTACGAATATTTGTATATCAAAAAAATGCCGAGTCGCTGAAACTTCTACACTGATTCGACTTAGATATCATTGTACAATCGGCATAACCACGCGGATTAAACCTAGTTAGGGCTTAAACAATTCGAATAGCATTGGTGAATAAAGCGATGTCGACTGATCACTCGTACAACCTCAACGTCACGAGTCGGTCGGCCGCGCCGATTAACACCGATCCGATACGTACCGGTGCGGGCAGATCTACACAATCAAAAACAATGAGCGATAATGAAAGTTGAAAACGAGACAAGATGCGCTGAAACATATCTCATCGATTTGTTATTTATATCATCTCCATATAAGAAGTTTTCAAACCGCGTCAATGTTGTGAATTGTCTAAACATTCCCGCTCGTCGAACATTCTCGACCATGTTTCAGGTGAACGCGTAATAAACCCATTCCAGGGCCTGAAGTTTCCACGTTACATTTAACGATACACATTGGATATTTAACTATATTAACAAATATATACTTTACAGAACTAAAGGTTCAGGGGAAGACATCGGACATAGTAACTAACAGAAGGAAAGGACGCTTACTGAACGACTATAATATCATTAATTAATACAAATGAAATAACATTACAGTTCAAAGAAAGAACAAAAACAGACCAAACATGCAATAGTAAAATATAATATAAGGAGTTGTTCAAATTTTAAGGAATTCGATATTTTTACATAAACATTCAACCCAAGGAACGACCATGTAAGTATTATAGCCGAGTGAAAAGGAAAATAACATTATTTTATTGTAACAAAAAAAATTAAGGCGATTTCGCCAAATAAAAAACTACCCTAAAATCATTTTCAGCTTAGTACTTTAACATTGTCCATGTTAAAATTAGCCCGATCAAAATAACACACCATGGATCTCGTGAATCGGACACACGAGGAGCGGGGGGCGGGGTATAACGTCCTTCATGCTTCAAGGCGCTGCTAGCTCTCTCCTCTTCATCCACGGTCACCATCCATGGCGCCAATAACCCATCAACCTACTCATTTGAATGAATTCAAATAGTTGGCCCGACTAAACTTCCCACGGATATAAATTACAGATATAATACAGTTATTGACAATCATCAATTAACATAGAGTTGGCGACCAATTCGTAGTTAAAATTACACATCGCTTGTGTGTTGGTCTCTTGAAAAGATTTACAAGAACAGATGGAGCATATATATAGATGCAATCTTTTATCAGTGGAATGATCCAATATAAAAACTTGTAAATGTCATACTCAGGTGACGTTTGTAAATATATAAAATCATAGGCAGCCCTTCCCTTTTACGGCAATAGAATGGGATATTAATTTCAATTATTATACATATCCTTCATCTCGTTACGCTAATCTATGTTTGTAACTACGGAAATTTGACAAGTTCGATTGATAGCGGCTATCTGTATTCGCAACCCTCCCTTACAGTTCCACTATAGAGTAGATTTATTAAGTATCATTTTCCTACCCTCATATATCAATAACTAAATCTACATTTTATGTTTTCTCCTCATCCGCCGCACCTATTCATATAATTCCACGCTCCATCACTTCCAATCGTAATCTAATCAAGTTACATCTACGACGTTCATCTCACATAGGCACATCGGCAACGTACTCTATCCTGAGCAGCAGATCCATGAGGTCCTGCGCGTGCAGCCAGCGCCACGGCACGGCGGGCGTGTCCCGGCACGCGACGCGCGCACGCGTCGACACCGCGTACAGCACGCACACCGCGCACGCGAAACACACCACCGCGAAAACCTGAAACAGCCACTTCAGCGGCTCCCTGCGAACATGCTGGTACGTCAACGTAGCTGTTATGTTTTATAGCTTACATTTCGATGATAATAAACTGATTAAGTTATGTTCGACTTGGATGTCTTTATTACATTTTACAATGGTTCCACTGGAGAAATAAAAATCTGGTTATTCTACAGCTTCGTACTCACCACAAATATTTTTTCAAACTGCGGCTCGGAACAGACTTTCTGTTGACACAGTCTGAACAGGGCAGCTCCACTTGAGTGGACACTGACGATTGCTCTGCAATTAAATTATATATTTAAATACTTTGTGACCTGCTGTGTATGATTACTGACTTTTTCAGAGTTAGATGGTCGTTACTTTCAAGTATTTTTTTGCTTATTTACAACAGCCAAAATGTTAGTAATTAATTACATAACTCTGTTAAAACACAATGTACTTTGTAGGAGATGAAAAATACCTTTTTTATGCTTAATACAATAATCAAAACGAAATTTAAAGGATATGTATGTTATGTATAATTAAATCTATCCAGGAGCAGTTATGCTTTAAACCTACGCATTTGCAGCGTTTAATAACTCTGTGAGTGTAACATTACAGCAATATTTTTTATAACGTTTGTGATTGAACCGCAAGGCGATTATTTATAGTCAAAAAAATTATTTACAAAGTAAATTATTTTTTAAACCACTAAAAATTATTTTACATTTTTTTATACTAATTTATTGAACAAAATAATTATTAGTAACAGGATCTACTACTACCTGAGTACCAAACTAATTAACCAACACCACAATTTTTTCTCAACAATCACAAAATAAGATTATTGAATTTAGATAAATATTGCCCCACTACATAATCTTTATTATTGGTTAATAGCTACCGAAGCATTCGATACAAAGGTAACATATCTACCTACATATAAAAAATAAATATTTTAAAATTTGTGTAATACCTAAAAACATTATACTACCACTACCAGATACGATAAATATAATAACCAAATCACTCCTCTTTACTAAATATGTATGTCGTGACGATAATAATAAAAACTAAACGATTTTTCACGCGGTTTTTGCCAATAGGCACAAGTGAGTTAAGAGGAAGATTTAGGTGTATTGTATTATATGATAAATACTGCTATACATAAATATATAAACTTCATCAGATTTAAAAAATAAATATCAATAATAATATACCTACCCTTTGGTGTCAAGACTAATAAATACTACACACAAATTAAGTTACCACATTCAGTTTGAACGAGCATAGATCCCGTCTCACACGACATCCCCTGTATCCTTTCACCTTGTTTGTTGCAAACGGATTCCAAAGCGACTATCTTCGTCTTCAAGCTCTCCACAAACTCTTCCATCATTTTATTCCTATCGGTACCTTCACTGACAAATCTCTTCAACACATTGAGATTATCTTCGTACATAACCAATTCTATTTGCATGTTGGATATCGTTTCACGCGAATGTCTAATGTCATTTTCCAAACTTGATAAGTACGTCTTTAGCCGTTCGCATTCGTTACACTTTGAGCAGTCAATACAGTTCTGTATATTATTATTATTGTTAATGTAATCTTCTTCATTCACATCAGTTTGCGTACACACATTGATACTTTTATAGCAATCATATTGTACTCCTATAGATTTGTTATAGTTTACATTTCTAAAATGGAGCTCGTCTGCACACACAGAGGGTTCAATTTCGTGGTTTGTTTCCGTTTGAACAGCAACAGGTGACATCATCCTGTTCGATGCACTTTCGACCTTATTGCACGCGTCTTTAAGTTCATTTTCGTATTCATCGGTTTGCGTGGCGGTTGCCACGAATGACGTGTCCAGATATTCCGTCAAGTTTTCTGGAATCATTCGCTGCGACAGATTACTCTTTGGCGTATTACAGATGCTGAGACGAAGTTCGTGGAACAGGGAGACGTTGGTGGATTGGCCCTGGGCGTCTCGCAACGCGTTAACGAACGACTCTTCGTCTAACAGATGGTGTTCTATGGGGTGAATAAGCTTGTTAGGAAGCATTAAGCGAAAGCATTAAGCAATTTAAATATGGCACTTTGATATAAACGTTACATAATAGTATCAGGTATTAACTTGCGGAAATCATATTCAGTTAATGTTTGTCACTCTTTTCTAAACCTATTAGACATTTTCAACATCCACCCTTGGAGTGACCGATGGAGACTGCCATTAGGCATTAAAAACACTCTTAACAACACCGAGGTGACAATAAACATTAAATAAATATAACATTGATCGGCTTAGCACATCAGTGGGCATAACTATACATACATACGATATATAGCCTACATCTATCCGGAATAATGTACCTATCAAATGGAAAAAGGATCTTTTAAACGGGTGTCGTGGTGCCGCAGATTATCCTCGCCATACACACAACCCCACAAAATCTTCACTCTGTCTTTATAATATTAGTATAGAAAAGTGTGTGTTCATATTTTCAATAAGACAAATCAGCGGTATCTGGAGGTAAATTAGTATCTTTAATAAATCACAGGGGACCAAAAAATATAGGAACCACAGTTATAACCTGTTATGGATGAATTTTACAACGTCAAATGGTTTATAAACGTTCTTGGCGTCTCGCCAAATAATTTACGTTATGACTATAAGTTACATTTCGGATGTTTACAATAAACCACCTCCATAACTCAATGTTTATAAAACAAACCAGTTATAAATTTTAATGTACAAATTTACTTTACAATGATGTCGCAGGATATTCAAGAATTAATTCAAATGTTAACATAAACTATGTTGCGTTAAATCATACCGTAGTAGTACGATCGTGAGGTGAAAAAATATCGAAAGTATCCTTTGATAGATACTTTTCTCACACCGCTTTCATATATTTAAAAATTATATGTCACAAATATTATATTGAAATTGCATTACTAACATTACTTATAACAATAATAACTTAATAAAGAAAATGTATAAATTATGACTGATGTTAATGATATTGCAAAGAGATTATTATTATGTTAATAAAAAAGGATTTCCGCAAAGCAATATCTGATACTCTTGAATAATTCTATAACCAGTGTATCCACTATTTTGTATCTGACAAAAGAATGTAATAAAAAAAAATCAAATTCCTTGCATGTTGCTTGTAATGCGACGATGCGGTATCGCATGCACATATAAGAATCGTTCAAAAACAAATATCACGACTAACCTTGAACGAACCGGCTGTCCGCATTGAGACTGTCCAGCTCGGTGAGCATCTGGTCCTCGGTGTAGCTCACGTCTATGGAGCGCTCCGCCACACGCAGGTGCGTCTGGTTGGATTTGTTCAGCATATCCTTCAGCTCCATCTCTAGAAGCACCTGTACATAATCAGTTGCAATCGTTGATATGGGTGATGCTAAAAAAATTAATTACAAATAATAAATAAATAAACCTTTATACACACACACCCTCACTAGGATTCCCTGTTTTGTGGGTGGCATGGACATCACAAATATCCATGACCCGAGAACAAACATTTATCTTTCACCTAAACCTACCTATTTTTTATTCTCGAGTCCTGGGTGTTTGTAACGTTATATTTGTTTACATCAATGCCACTCGCAACACAGGGTATCCTGCTGCGGGGGTGTCAGGGTGCGAGTGTTAATTTGTATATTTTCTTATCTGTAACATGCAATTAATTAGATGCAACCAACCATATACCTATTAAATAGAAATAATATTTGATAGCCAAAAAATTGTCGAGGGTAAATAATAGGGTCACTCGACATGACAATCTAAGCTACATGATAATGATCGATCGCAAACCTTCTCCTTGATGAGCTGCTGCATGAACTCATCCTGGTCCTGCAGGCGCGTCGCGAGGTCGGCGTGCTCGGCGCGGTACGTCTCGTTCTCCTGCCGCAGCGCCGCCTGCCGGCTCGCGTACATCTCGTTGATACGGTGGCACTCCTCTTTCGAACGCGTCAACTGCTCCTGTAGTGTACACTTCTGCAAAAAACAAACATGTTCATTGCCGGAATGACCTAAGAATGAGATTTAATGCGCTCGAAGTGACGTTTCGAAGGTGCAGAACAAGCACGTTCGTACTCGTTTTACTTGAAAAACATCAGCTAAAAAATATCATCAAGTTTTGTTTACGTCATCGCCGATCTGACGTCATCGTATGTATGAAACAATAAGAATACGAGCTCAACGTCGACCTTTTTTACACTGTCTAGTGATGTAGACTATATTCATGGTAATGCCTAAGGTGACACGATACAGTTCAATATTTGTGTACGCTCTCTCTGTTTTAATACAATAACAGGTGTGACGGCACCTCGACGTCGAGCGCGGCGAGCTGGCTCTGCAGCGCCCTGGCGCGTCTGTTGGCCGCGTCTAGGTCGCGCCGCGCCTCCTCCAGCGCGCGCTCGCACCCGCACAGCCGCTCGCACGCTTCCTCGTAATCGCGTCGCACGTGCGTCAACGTCATGTTCTCCTCGCGTAACCTGCAACGGCGTCAGTAGCCTCGATAGTTAAAGGGTACAATGATTTAGATTAATATATGATTGACAACGACTCCTAGAAATAACAAAGCAGCAACTGATGCCGCGCAATTTGTCATTCGTAACTCACGCTATGTTGACTTGTAACATGTGCTGAGCAGTTTCTTCGCCGATTCTTGTAGTCAATGTTAAAGCACCTTTTCAAAACGGCAGTAAAAGCAAAAAAATTACATAAGTTCATAAGTAACTAAACGAATATTAACTAAACGATTAATTAAAACTAAATTATGAAAATTTATTTTTTCAACATTACTTATCAATGTAGATATGAATTTTGACAAAACCGAAGAACCGACGTCTATGTACGAACGCGTTTATAGCTTTTGAGTTATTTAAATGTGTTTTTAAGCTATAAAATAAATGATCGAAAATGTTGGTCGTTTGGACAGATGCAGTTTTACACTGAGGCTTTCAATTACTTCTCATGAACTCGATATCCATCTAACCAATTTATCGGACCTCCTATGTCCGATTTTAGAAGAATTTAGATTAAGGAATCAAAAAAGAAAATATATTTCCAAATTTATGCTATTACTAAGAATTATACTGGATTTAAAGTTGGGACCATAAAGTACGTTAATTATGTATGTATTACAGTTATTAAACAAAACAAAGTCATATATTTCCTAAAATTTGATTTAGGATAGGAAGGTGGATTTTTAGTTTTAGCGATATCACCACTTCCTGCTACGGCTTCCCAGAAAATATACATTTAACAAGGAAAAATATTGATCGCTCCAGCATTATTGGCAATAGGATATTGTTACGTACATGTTGAGGTGTGCCCTGAGCGAGTCCCGCTCGGCAGATAGCGCTGCCAGAGCCTCCTCGTGCTGTCGGTCGGTGAAGTCCAGCTGACTGCGTAACTGGTGCGCCAGGTGAGACTTCTCACGCAACTCGCACTGCAGCTCTTCTAACAGCTGGAATCCTAGTGACATGTCGATTTTGAATCATATATTTATTGTTGCTGTCTCACTCAGACACTGCAACCGAAACAGGTAAGAACATTTCTTGATTGATTCTAGGAGGTAGCTCGCCAAATTCGAAATAAAGATTCCATCATGAGTAACGTCGAAATTAAATGAGCAAATCTGCAACAGAAGGTACTCATGTATCTGTTAAACTTTGAAAACCCCAATTACTAATGTACCAAAACAAAGCAATAAATTAATTACATTAATTCACTCACCATCTGTAGATATACCGGAGTCAGAGTCAAGTGGTGCTTGTTCGCCTTTCAAATTAAAACTGCAACAATATGTTATTATAATTAACACAATATTAAGAAAAACTAATTTGTCTCTTCATAAAGTGTGTCCTGTGCGTCTATTGTGTTTTATAAAAAATTGTTAAGTACTTAACAAGAGACTCCCATTTTTTTGCTATTGGACCATAACAATAGATGAGTCTTAAGAAACAAGTTTGAGGATAGTCTCATAGTTTCATAGATGTTACAAACAGAAAAATGCAATTAGTCTATATTTTGAGCAATGTAAGGTAGGCTGAATAGTATTTATTACCTTTCTTCCAGGTCAACTTTAATCTTCTGGCTCTCACTGTACTTATTGAGGGTAATTGCTAACTTGCTTACTGTAATTTCAGGATTGCACTGATTTGGATCCAGAAGTGACTTTAACTCAGCTATTTTAGTTCCAAATTCAGCCCTAAAATTGTTATATTCACAAACACTGATTTTGTTATATAATTTTCTTACATCTATACACACACACACACACAGTATTTCTAATATTGTGCAAGTACACATAGAGAAAATTATTTTATATAATGATATTGAAGCACAGACATTGTTGTGCCATTATACAGATTACATCCTTGAAATTACTAGTGTTTGGTTGAAATTATGAATGGGTATATATATTGCATCAAATCAAGTTGTTGGTAAACATTTTTAATACATTAAATGAGTTTGAGTTAGAATTAGAGCTGATGTGTGGCGGATACTATTGTTAAAATTCTTAACAACTATTAATAAAATTGGAGAGTCACTAACACAAGTTATGAAACCAGTTTATCCTTAGAATTGTGATTATTTGGTGTGGTATTTAGTATTAGAATATAGAGATAAAAATTAAAAGTATTTGTATTTTATATTTTGTCATTAAATAAAAGTCAAACCACAAACTTCATACAAATAATATAAAGTATTCTAATATTGCCTAAAATTTGATTGTTGATGTTTGAATGCTTCCCTATGTAGATTATGAAAATAAACAGCAGTGTAGTTCGTGGTTTAATACACTGACTGCTTACCACTCTATTTTCCAGTCTCCCAGTTTAAATCAACGAGGGAGTCTAAAATTAGAACCATAAACTAAGAGGAAATTTAAATGACTAAAACAACTAGCGACTCATATTCTATTCCATCATATCGAGGTCATGTAGTTCTAACAATCTACAAATTATGATGTTATTTTATAAAACAATAACCTAATGTCGTGGTCTTTAAGTTCCACTGACGTACTTAAGTTACAAGCAAAAATAGCTTAAAAGTGAACGATAAAAACTTACTTGTTACTTTTCACAAACGGTGCGAATTTATTCATCAAAACATCAACGCGCATAGTGCCCGTACTGTCGGCACCGCAATAGTCAAAGATCTGACTGGCTGTGACGAAGTATTCTAAAACATAAATGTGTTCAGTTTATTAACAGCAAGGAAGTATTTTATGCGTTATGTACGATACCAACGCGTAGTAACATAAATAACTGTTTATAATAAACTTACCGTCTGTACTTGCGTCCCCGTCTAAATTCATCTTTGTTGGTCGGAGATCAGATAATTTAGATTATTTCAAAGTTTTCTGCATAAATACCACATGTGTCCTTCAACCTTCATTAAAATATAAAATTGTTTACTTTTTATTATTCATTACTTCAGTCCAAATAAATTATAACACCAGTAAACCAAAGTACAAAAATAGTTTTACAATAAAAACGGTTTTATTTTATCGCTGCCTAAGCACAGACTAGCTAGCGTACAGCAACTGTGCCACAACTCAACAGATAAAAGGAAACACTGAGTTGTGTTATCACGCCACAATCATCACAATAAAATTTACCAGTGGCTCATAATTATTTATATAAATATCTATCGGTAAAAAATATGATTATAATTCAGTTCCCAAAATTGTACCGTTAAAATTGATCTAAGTTTAAGAAGTAGGAAATAAGGTGAATAGCTTTATATGTATATCTAGTGTATTTGGAGAACAGTTACCGATACTTTAAGGGCTTATTATAAACTATTTTTGTCTAGATACGTACTTTAATATACACCCAAAACCCCTTGATTGTTTATGTTATTGGTTGTTAAGCCATTTTAATTTTTTATTAGGTCAAAATTTAACGTTCGTTGAAGTACTATATTCGTAGAAGCTACGATAGTTGTAGACTTACAAAAACCTAAAATAACAAAACAAATATCCTAAATTGTAGGTAAATCGAATCAAAAAAATATTTAATTGTGACATTTTACTAAAAAAATCGAGTATTTTTAAATTATTTAATCTATTGCAAAAATATTCCCAAAATGATGAGTATTTTTTTGTTTAGTCAGTAGTATTTGAGTTAGCCTACAACATGACACCAAAAAATATTGTTTCTACATCAATCACTAAGAGCATTAAGAGCTATTGCCGTTTGTAGATAACTCTACCGTAGCGCAACGACAGCGCCCATACGGTCGTAGATACCGCGTTCTTACTGTGAACAGGTACCTAAGAAAAGAGAATAAAATTAAAAGTAAAATAAAACAAAACATTGGTTTTGTTTATTTGAAATAATTTTGATAAAAAATTTATTCAAAGTGGTCAACTCGGTTCTGCAAACACATTTTAGCTCTTATGGCTGATTGTAAGTAGAACGACAGACTATTATAGGTCTGTCGCATTTGATTTCTTCTGCTGCAATTCTTATTTTTGACAATAATTCTTATCTGGTCGATGATTCGCGGGCATAAACTTTTTGCTTCATTGCATAAAATACGTAAATGATTAGAGGATTTTGAATTTACAAATTTTGTTCGTACCTCCAAAATCGCGCCGTACAAAACAAATCTTATATGCGTACAATAATGAAATAAATGTTTATAATTAGTTTTTTCTTTTCACCCTATTTTATGTTATAAATGATCTACCTATCTCCCAGTTAAGGGGTCGGATTTGGTGTTGCCAACACAACCAATTATCGATTTTATTATAATAAAACATCGATAAAACTATTAAACAGTACGTATACAGCATCGCGAATAAATCATGTTAACTAAGTCCACCTAATTGTTATAGTACCTAGTTGTTGAAGTATCAAGCAAGGTGGTTTCGCTTTCATAGAATTTTATGTTAACGATCGTTAAGTCACACAGAGGAATATCTTAACTCACACTTAAAAGTTTAGAATAGGCAGTAAAAAAATGTATGTAGGATTTAAGTGACAGTTAATAAAAACACATGTTTTTAGTCATATATTTTAAGAAAACGTCATATAATAGGTATTCCAAAAGATTAGGTACTAAAAATAAAATCTAGTTTTGGAGCCAATTATCGCACTCTTATTGTGTTGAGAATTTCCACTAGTCCGCTGTGAACTTTTAACAGGGCCAGTTTGGTCTCGATCATGGTGAAGTCGCTCAGCTCCATCTGAAATTAGTTATAAAAGAGAAAGACTGTATTTTTTATTTTTCATTTTATCCAATCAGAAAATTCTAACACATAAAAAAAGGCAAAATATTACCCCATCAGGCGGATCCTTGTCCCGCGGTGGATACCTGCCGTACATGCGTTCGCAAATCGCGCACAAGCCGCACCAAGTTCGATACTTCAGCGTGTTTGCGTCGGACTGCAACGAAACTAAAGTTACTAATTGACGTTCCGCTCGGGTAAAACAGTAGGGATTGGTTAAAATGTTACATTTTATAAATTACTAATACCTAACTCGCTTTCGGTTCGTTAACTTCGCTTCGGAAAACTTGATTTTTACATTCACAAAAAGTCATCACGCCGAAAATAATCGTTACCCATATTTTGTCCCATAAAATGCTATTGCCATAAATTAGTATATCCATTACTAAATGCTTTATAAAACCCGTGCCGTAATGTTCGAGATAATTTCATTCAGACAGAATGACAGAGAACTTGTCTTATAATATATATCCTAAGCCCGTCCGGAATAATGCACCACTCAAACAGTAAAAGAATTTTTAAAGTTGGTGCCGTGGTTCCAGAAATTCTCCTCCGCATATATGCAAACTTACAAAATTTGCAATTTCTCTTCATAATAGGCATAGACTAACTTCCTGCTTTATTAATTAAATGATTTCTCTTTAATTTTCTGTCTGATAAACCGCTGCAATACCTAGCCATAGAAAAAAAAATTCACGTTCATACACTTCTTTTCTGATTAATTATAGTTTTAACTAATCGCCAAATTAGAGGGAGAATCGAGACGGCCGGTGCTGATGATTTCCTCAGGTTTCTCTGTATTTTTAATTAATTCTACTATAGATAGATAGGATAGAATAAATTTATACAACGATATATATGTAGGCATCAAGAAAAGAAAGCATTAAATAAATCCAAGCTAAGCCAAAGTATGTTTAGAAAAGGCTTATTAAACCGATCAAATAAATGTTACCACACCGTGGTAAAAATAAGCGGCTTCCACTTCCTTATTGACCGTGTCGGTGATGCCCTTAATTTGAGGGATGTCCATGACCATTAGGGCAGCACCTTGCTTGTCAGCTAACGATATAAATACACAGATACCTCTCCCGTATCACTCCCCTCCTTCTGGTCGAGCTTAGTATTTCCAGCGTCGACCAGAGTCAGTCTGATCTCATCGGGGATGTTCTCCTCTTCCTCATAGCTGTCCCAATTCATAATGTCCTGGAACTTCTTCACCTGCTCCTCCGTTAAAATCCCGCCCATCATCAACATGAGCCCTTCCGGTATATCCTACACGAAGAACAAAATAACCATCAAGTCCACCAGCAACTTCAATAACAGTCGTTTTATAAGATGTCCTGAGAAGTTTCTTTCGCCATTTTTTTCTCGTCAATGTTAAAGCACCTTTTCGAAACGGTAGTAGAAGCATTAAATGAGTCGCTTAAATGTATTCACAGAATACCTACATGATTAAGTGAATTTGAATTGAACAAACGTCAACACTACTGAATAACAATAACATCAAGACCCGAGAACAAACACGTGTCTCTCACGTATGTACATGTCTGGCCTGACCGGGAACCGAACCTTTTACTCTGCAGGTTGAGCAGGAACACTACCAGTTTGTTGTTTCTGATGACATAAGATATAATCGTGGGGCTAAATAGGATTCTACGAGTTAATAATGAATGTGATCCCAAATATATTTATATAAATTTCTGACACGACTATAATAAAAATCAACTGGTAAAGCTAAGGATTGTATATAGACTACTTATCTTTATAATAGCTAAGATCAGACTGTCTCTGTAGTAATATAATAGCAGCAACTTACAAGCTTATGGCATTAGACGCATTCACAGAATACATATGGCCTTTAGAATGGCTAGGCGATGGTGGGCGAAGGAATAAGCATGCATGATTTTTATGTTTTTTACCGATTATTGATGTTAATATAAATAACACTGTTAATAAATATTACCATCATAAAAAAGTAAGCATTTAATATTTAAAACTTGGAGTAAAATATGAAACCATTTTGAAAGTTGGATCTTGTAGCTTTATGCAAAATACCATAATAAAAAAAATCTCCCAATAAATGAAAAGTACGATAAAATTGCTCCTTATTATAATGTTCATTAAGCTCTCAGAAAGAAAATATTTCATTATTTAAGTAGAGAATATACAATAGCAATCGTAAAAACAACCAGCCGTCCATACTTTCTTGATGTGAAGTAGCGATCGCTCACGTCAAGATTCTGTCAAACCAATAGGGTACGTTGTGATATTTTAAATTTCCCTCGCATTTTTTCCACTTTTTACCAATTAATAATGTATAACGTTCAATAATTTAAGTTAAAAAATATTGTACGTTATGTCATTCTGTAGCAATAAAGATTCTAAATAAAATATTTAGTAAATATTTGCATGGTATGCATATTCCCAATTGCCGGCTATTCATAAAAAAAAATCCTAACATTAATAACATACCTTGATTGGCATTCTGTAGCCGCTGCTCCGGAACTTCCTCAAGACGGTCAGGTACAGGAGTTGCTTCGATTTCTTCAACGTAACAAAGCGTGCGGCGTACATCATTGGCGTTAACACTGGAATCAATATTACTGACACGATAAACTCTGGACTGCCTTTACTCAGGTTAACATGAGGAACTAGAACTTACCGCATAGTAATTTAGTTACAACCTGTACGTAGGGGCGCGTAGCTATCATCAGATAACGTCATTAAGTTTTACGGCTTTTTTTATGTTAATAGCCGACAAAAGAGCAGACGAGCCACCTGATGGTAAATGGTCACCGTCGCCCATGGACATCAGCAAAACCAACGGTATCACTGATGCGTTGTCGGCCAGGAAATTAGAAGAAGGTAAAAAAGAAAAAACTGGCCCTCAAGCCCCCAGCCGGAACACGACGAGTCGTTTGCCGGCTGACTCAAATAGGAGGGTGGTAGCTAGTCAGGCAGGCTTTACGGAAAGATAATAATACCAGTAATAATATTAATGATTTAATAATAATACTGCTAAACTTAAGTCTTCGAGGTGCCTAGAAGTCTAGTTAGTTTATGGAGGTACTTACGGCTAAACTTGGGTTCGATTGGTTGGTTGGGTAGTTAGCTTATATAGTAACTTACATAATCTAGTAGATTTGAGAATATGCTGACTTCAAGTTATTATCAGATAATAGATCTCAAGTCCTTGTTCAATTCCAACTGCGCAGTCTTAATCATGAAGAGGCTTAATACCTCACCCATGGCTTAAGCATCCGATAGCTAATTTAGTATCGTAGACGACAAGTGCTCTTTTACTGCACTGTGGTTCCGAATATAAAAGTTCTGCATCTAATACATCACAAATAATTATTTCGGACGCAAAACGATGACGGCTGGTGTGTTCTAATGTTTTTAACTAGTAATCCGTCGTCGCTAGTTTCGTTTAGAAAAATTTCGCTGAAACAGATCCATTTATACATCCACACATGCCCCAAATATAGGAAGAGTCACATGTATCTGTCTCTATCTATAACACAGTGTACCTACAATAAAATTTCCAAAAAATAATGTACAGATTAGCCCCCGTTTCAGTTTTATTATTAGTAGGTACAGATATCGATCAACGGCATGGCGGTCACTCACTTTCGAGCGCGTTGGAGTCGATGGGCAGGCCGAAGACGGCGGTGTGTCGCGAGAAGCCGCGCGGCACGTGCAGCCAGGCGGCCAGGCTGACGGGCGGCACGCGCAACTCGCGCACCAGCCGCTGCAGCTCGTGGCCGGGCGAGCGCGACGGGCGCGTGCGTAGCGCCTCTGTCAACACGTAGCGCCGCTGCGAACAGCGACTTGCGCATTGACTCTAAAGGACTGTGAGTCGAGTGACGGTAGATGACTTTATATAAACAGTCGTGATACAGTTTAATATTACGCTCTCCACCTTCCAATTCTAACCAGTGTATTGGACCTCTTTTTTGTAATAATTATAATAATTCATATCAAAATTACGTTATGACTCAACTTATGTCGTACTTTTCTTAGGTAAAGTCGGCAATTTTTTTTTAAACAATCAAAGAAAGTTTTGCAAAAGTTCGTTTTTATGTATAAGCCATTTTTCAGTTATAATTAATTTTGAAATGAAGATCATTTTTAAATTACTTATTATTAGACTATTAGATTTACAAATTAAGATGCAATACCGACACTGACGTGTCTTGCAGAATCGTTTAAAAGTCTTCAAATTTACAACTATATAGTACCATAACTGTCTCCTTATCGCAACGACTTTACTGTCACCTCTCCAACTTTATCATCAAGACCACATACCTTAATATCATCTTAAAGACCTTAGTATAACTATATCGACCCTAATATTAATCCACTGCCCTTACAATCAGCACACACTAACCTTAGTGTCAAACTCAGTCTCGATCGCATCTTCGTCGACCTCTCGATGCAAATACTTGAGGATGTCGTCGTCCAGAAAAGAGTCCGTTTTTCTGGTCACGGTACCCCTGATCACCGGTAGCAAGACGACCTCGTCGTCCGCCGCACACGCCACTGAGCCGCGAGAGCTTGGGTTCTGAGAGTCTGTGCCTATGCCTGCTATCTGAGACAGATTTTAATTACGTCCCACGTCAGACAAACGTCCTACGGACTAATCCGGATGGTAAGTGATCTTTGCCTTCGATGGACGCCTATAGCATTACGTCTATAACCGCGTCGTTGTCGGTCAAAATGGAAACGTGGAAACCACTTGTTAGAAAAGTAAAAAACTAAAAAAATGCTTTTGTAAAAATATGTAACGGAAGGTTGAAAAAGTTACATATGTGATGTGATATGTCTACGCTTCGCTTTGAAAGGATCTTCGCCTTAAGCGCGTACCGTTGCCACCATATTCACTCGGTTGGCCTGACGTAGTGTCACGACATTTGGATTTGAGTTCCATTGGGCAGCGATGAAAGGACGCCGGACCGGCCCAGAGAAACCTATGTGACGTCGTCAGCTTCTATTCAATCAGCAAAGTGTGCGGGGTTTGCCATACGAATTATATATCATTTTTTTTTGAATGCATAAAAGATTAAATTTGTAATCCTATATGCATCAAGAAAACCTTTGACTTGGTGGGAATAGCGAGTCCCAGCAATAACATTATAACACTCCGAAACGGTTTCAAATACGTGAACAAAATTAAAAAAATAAAACAGAATGTTGGGATGTAGGAGATAATTACGAGTGAATTGAAAGATAATTTGTTATATATTAAGCACCTGTGTTTCAGGATCTTGCTGCGTCTGGGCAGCGAGGCCTGCGGACGTGAGACGGTCGCTGCCCCCCCGCCCCTTGCGCCGGCGCTTGCCTCGCCTGCGTATTTCACCACCTTCAAAACAACATGTCATTAACAAGTGTCTAAAATGTTAATTTAATTGAAAAATCATTGTAAATATTTTAAAATCGTATTCCCTACCTGTAACACGTTTTTACGTGTATTATTCTGGCATTTTTATCATCTTGGATGATTTCGGAAATGTGTTTAATAATAAATGACAGTGGTGGATATGCAGGCGTAGAGATAATGTGGTTAGCTTACTTCAACGCTGGTGGGAGATACACACTGAACTGTAGAGAAAGACGGTAGTAATCATAATAAGTAATGAGTCATAGCCCAATGATTTGAATGTCAGTTTTCTTCATGAAGGTTCTAGAATCAAATTTTAAATGTACCCCTAATTCTTCAGTTAAAAAAATATCGTTTAGAATCTGCATTTCTAAGAGTTCCTATCATTATGCATAATGATTAGAGTCCGGTAGAGTACACTTCAATAACTTCAACAGTTTTCTGCTCTATGGACTCAATCTCTTGTGGTCTTAGACAATTCCGAGCGTAGCAATGAGTTAAGAGAATTAAGGTTTGTGAAGATGATTATCTTAAGTAACGAAATATTAACTCACCTCCGTCGTCAAGGTTGTTCAGTGCTTCACTCCCATCATTAGGGTCCTGATCACCTTTCGACCGCTGCGATGCTGGAACTTCACTTTTTCCTTTATTCTTTGAAACTTTTCCGATATTCAATGCCTTTAGTTGATTCTATTATAGAAGGAAAAAATATAAAATTAATTAAATATGAAATTTGACTATCTGTATCAAAAATTTGTAATTGTATCCATATTACATGTGCTATTAAATTTTAAACAAACAATGTTTATCCTTCATGCCGATCCTCTCAGTACGATACTACCGATTAGTTTATTAATCAAATGTTACCTCTAGCTTCCTAAAGAACTCATTGCTATCAAACGTATTTTTGTTCTTTGCGACCACTTTACGCGTCGGTGGCACACTGGGCAACATTATTCGTTTCCCCTGCTCCATAGGTCCCCAGGACGTCATCGACAGCACAATATTCGAAAGCTCTCTGTTGTCTTTAAATGGATAATTGATCACTATTCTATTGACGTGCATCAGGTTACAATCACACGTGACGGTAGTTACTTCAGGCGACAACGGTAATACGACCAGCTTTTGTTTCATTTTTTTCGACTTCGGAGTAGTTAAATAATCACCAGTTACGAAGAAGTTATTTTGTTTCTGCATTTTCTCCTTCGGCTTGTCCTTTTTGATTTGCAGGAGTTTCGTTTTTGATATCATAAAAGGTAACATATTGAGTTTTGTTTAGTTAAAATTTATGAGTGAAATACGAGCGGCGCCGTCATGGTCCGAACCGACAATGTTATCAGTGGCGTCACGAAAGCTGTTATTGATTACTGTTTATCACTTTATAATCTAATTCTGTACGTTCTAGTACCCCTTTAAGATTATAAGTATCATAGGAAATTTCCCACCGCTTTTGTTGGAAGGTAATTTCACGTTATTGCTAATGGATTTTTAAGCCAAAAATTGGTTGGGCACAAAATTAATAGTTAACTTTGTGTTAGAATATTATAAATTGCTGTATCTTACGATAGTTATTATTAAGTTATTCTTTTAATTCTATATCGTAAACCTAACAGAATAGATTTGGTCATCCCGTGATGTTTGCGGGAAAGACAAATCTTCAACATGTTTGCCATCCAATTTGGACTTTAATGGTGCCTTTTTCACCCTGAGCCCAATTTCTTTATATTCGCTTAATTTATCATGTAAATAAGGTTCTGCTGCCTTTTACACTTTCCTGCACACCATTTTGATTTAGTACTTAGACGAGGAGGTTCTAAGCATTAATTTGTTAACAGTAATTTTCTGTACCACATTTCCAGTGCGACAATTTTAATTTTTTACATCCATAGGAATCTAAATCTTTTAGGCGAATCGAAATAGCAGAAAATATATTCGACGACCGTGTAACCGAGATGGCAAAGACCCTGCCTGCCGAACTTCGGGTCGCCGATATATAACAAACATTTATGTGACAGATTACTAATTATTCTCGAATGCTGGGTACCTATGATATCTCCTGTGTGTGTGTGTGTGTGTTTCGATGCAACCCACAATAAAGGGTATCATAGTACGGATAAGTGAGTGTGCAATCATATTATACATATGTATTATCATTAATTGGTGTATAATCAAGCCGGGTCGAAGTCATTCGTTATAGTTCTCTTCCAAATGCAATGAACTAGTCATTCAGATTATTGGCTTATAAGGTTAGACTTCGTTGGTTGATTTCAGGCCCAAGACATAAGGGAAATTTATTAAAGTCTCAATTCGCAAGTCTAATGTATTCTGGAGAGTTATTATTAGACTAGTCTTCGTTTCACTTTAATTTCGATTAACGATTATACGTCAAGATTTATGTTTTGACTCCTTTTTTATGTACGCACATAACTCATTCATAGGACAATTAGCAGCTATAAACAAAGATGAATTTTTGTAGTTATAAATTTTATTATGATTCGCAAGTAAGCAGATGTTTAAAGATATTATAAAACATTTTAGCCGTATTGGGGCAGCTTAGAATACGCCCCCCAATCTCATGCTGGCAGAACAGGGTGTCGTAAGAGGCGATAGAAGCCAGCCTGCATGGTGGTAGGGTTTCGCGTAAGGATTATATTATCAATATTATTATTAAGCCATTCATATTATTACTGGTATTATTATCTTTTCGTGAAGCCTGCTTGGCTAACTACCGCCCTCCTGCTTGAGTCAGCCGCTAAACGACTCGTCGCTTTCCGGCTAGAAGCTTGAGAGCCAGTACCTTCTTTCTAATTTCATCTCATTTCCTGGCCGACAACGCATCAGTGATATCTTTGGTCTTGCTGATGTCCATGGGTGACGGTGACCACATGCCATCGGGTAACTTGTCTGCTGGTTTGTGGACTATTAACATAAAAAAAGAAATGTCCTTATTCTACAGAGAATATTTTCATATACATATATTTAAAATAAAAGTATAAATTATTTCGAAGGCCATTTTCATGCATGGAAAAAGAGGTCATCAATTGCAGTCAGAATATTTTCCTTAAGCCATGTAGGGTACCTCCAACTGGCCGAAAAACAATTAATAGCCTGCAATGGCGCGATGGCTTCATGTTATTTACCTTCTTATTATTTCTAACGCTGACAGGTTCCTTAAGAGTTCGTTTGGACAGCACAAGCGGGGACGCCAGCGGCGGCAACTGCTCACATTTTCCTTTAAGCATACGGTTGTGGGCGCCCTCCGAAAGGTTTAGCGAAGGCAGAGTCGATCGTTCGTTGGTGGCGCTGGTGTTCTGACCCACCGTCATCTCCGACGTCGCGTACCCGCGGTAGTAGAGCGTCTCCTGACGGTTGTTTGAATGTATGATTTTAATCTATTATCATTGCGGACATTTGAACTAGTATGGGTACCTACTCGCGATTTTTGTTTGTGCCGATGATTTTTTTTATATAATTTTGCCGTGAGTACCCGATATAATATCTAAACTGATAGTAAGCTTCTAATAATTTCGGATATATGGAAAACTTAACACAAACAAACTCTAAATGAAACACGTTATGCCAGGTTTTCGCCGGCCGAGCTGATACATTAGCCGCGTCGTTCTCATTTTAAACAGTTTTTATTATTTAATTTTTAAGGCTATTGTTTTATTCTCTTATTACAATATTACATAATACCTAGAAATATAGTCAAATCTTGTAAATACATTATTATATTATTTTCCCAAGTTGTAAATCATCTAATATCCATAACCGAAATTATCCGAAACAATTGGATAATCCGAAATATTTACTATCCATAACCGTGACCGAATACGGTAGAATACGAAATTTCGGATCCGGATATGGATACGGATATATGAATATTTTACCGGATTCGGTTACGGTTACGGATATGAAATTATTTCCGATTATTATAACAGTATGAGCATAACGTTCACTTCACTGTGTAGAGTGCACGGCCAGCTTCATTGTTAAGCTAATTTCAGAGTGCAAGCACCAGCTTGCACCAATCAAGAGCACTTGATTTTTAGCACTAATTGCTATATAAACTAAAAAAGTTCTATCTATATTTTTTCAACTCGACAGTAAGATAAGAAGAGAGATACGATGCTTGTTCGAAAGCCAGCTCTAATCTAGCTCTCCGAGCTCTCGTGAGTGAAGAACGGTGCCGGCCGGGCGGCGCGAGATACGTTACGTTCCCATACCTGTTTGGTTTGCACTTTGCAGTTAAGTGATACGACACAGAATGTAGGTATAATGTGGCA
The DNA here is from genome assembly GCA_003671415.1 of Megathymus violae. Lineage (NCBI taxonomy): Eukaryota > Metazoa > Arthropoda > Insecta > Lepidoptera > Hesperiidae > Megathymus > Megathymus violae. The sequence goes on from PDGT01000074.1 coordinate 1,310,271, forward strand.
AAATAGAACGCATAGAAGGCTTTTTGGTTTATATGGAAAAACAGTCTCTGACGTGGACGAAGGAAAATGTTACACGTCACTAAAGCGTAGAGTAATAAGCGATAATACTTAAGACGGAATCGATTACGAGATAATAGTCGTAAAGATCAAGAATATATTTATCTACATATTAACTGTAGGTACTACAATGTAATTTGCAACAATTTGTTCGGTTCAATTGTTGATTTTTAAATAATCTCGAGTGTTTCTTGTTGATATATGCTTATAAATAATTTATTAAAACATAGCGTATAATTACGTGACTTACATAACCTGATATTTAAGTTACAAGTTTGTTTTTCTACTTTGAGAACAAGAAATATGGAATAAAGCTTATTTGATCATAATTTTGATATGTAAAGGGTAAAATCTAAGTCAATCTCACTGCTCGTGATGAACTCTGCTGAACGAGGCTATGGAAAATGGTCCGTCATGTGTTCATTCATGTGTGAGGTCGCTGAACTCTGCACCACCAAGATAAATCCTGACGGTACGCACTCATGGACCGGAATGAACTATTAAATTTTTTCCATGTTTCCCTTGCAGTGGCTAAGAAAGAGACAGAGAGTAATAAGCGGCTCCCCAGGTCTTATTCCGGCCGGCAACGTGTAGATGAAGACAATGACCACTCACAACCAGGTGGGCCGTCTACTCGTATGTTAACTATTAACATACATACAAAAATGAATTACAACCGCTTAGCCGGCCTCACAAGTCTCCGTTGACACTCTTCGAAAATTCAGATGTAATAAGAGTGGTAGAAATTCATCAGAGATAAATCTATACTACAGAACTATTTTTAGTTGTTAAATTGCAAATAAATTAAAGTAAAATTGTAGTGTCTTAAGGTATAAATTTACAAACTTGACTGTGACTTCTTCTCAAGTCGAGGACAATTGTGGTCCTCTGGTACGGTTGGTCCGGGGTCAGACAGCGCCGCGAGCCCCGCGACTTGCCGCTAGCGAGTGTCGGCGCTGGTGTCAGAGGTCTCGAGTCTGTTTCTGTATATCTGTAAATACATCTGTAACTGTCAGACGAGCACACGAATCATCTGACGATAAGTGCTTACCGCAGCAGTTATATATTGTACACCAAATACATCTTCAAATCAATAAAAAAAAATAAAACTTTTAGTTTTAAAACTTTGTTAACCCTGTAACCCAATTGGCAATGATACTGCCTATCAATCGAAGGTTCTCGGGCTGTTATTGTAACAGGTACTCACTATTTTCATAATTATACCGATATTTCAATTTAATTACATGGATTCACCATGACCATTTGATTAGACTGAAGTCAAAATTCATGAGTAGCTGTTAAATGTAATTAAAAAATTTTAATTAAATTAAATGTGTAAAGTCCGTGATAAATTTAAAATATTATTTTCCGGGGTTCCACTATCAGCTTAGCACATATTTTTATCATAAAAAATGTTTGTTTATACATCTTGTTTATTTACGGATGTACGTATGTATGAGTGTGTGTACATCCCATCCGTACTTCATACAGTAAATCCTGATTGAGAAGGTGCGAAGATGGTATTGAAAGGTGTATTTCCTAGCTTATTCACTGTTAATTCACTTAGATGACAGTCACATATCCTCTATAGTCTACAAATTATTATATACATTTATTCCTGAGTCTATAATGATATTACGTATGATAATAGATCATAAAGACTGCGAATGAAATCTATGTATTTAAATATCAAGAAGCATTGCAGAAGCCGTAATCACCGGGAAAACATTACGGTAACATTAAATTCAGTCAATAAACGCTAGAAAATTATACTGGCACGATAATAAAAATAAACTATTCGTTGTTTATTAACTATTTTATCCGTTGTTGAAACTAATATATATTCGAAATCTTACCTTCTAAACATATCCTCCGTGACGATATCGTGCGGTGTCCTGTTTTTCTCTTTGTCTCCATCTTGAAACTTTGTTAGGTCCTCGTGAATGATGTTACCTTTGCCTTCTAAAAACTGATGAAATTCATATAACATATTTGTCGTGCAATATTGTATGGTACCAAAGTTTGATAAGCTCTTATTTCTGGACTAGTTAAAAATAACATAAATCCTATACAGCTCCTAAACCAAGTCTTGGTTCTCAGATGTCAAGGTTACCACAAATAAATCGATAGTCAAGAGCGATTAGTAGATTTAACACATATTTGGGAACTTAATTGTTTAACGTCTTTAACGTTGAACTTAAAAGTGTGCCGACCTTCGATATACCTATTAAACCAGCTGTGATGCTGCACCGTAATTATGTCATCTTATTAGATCATACATCTATGTATCACTATATATATCGCCAATTCTACGGAGAGATTATTGTCACTGAAAGCGAATTTAGGACAATCTATAAAATGCTGCAGATCGTTATTGACATTAAGTAGTAGTAGTAGATATTTTTGGTTGCTGATGGGTCACGTCTAGCTTCCTCGTGACTCACGGATAATAAATGTTTTTTTGTTTATGTTTTAAAGTAACACTGGCAATAGTGGTGCCCAAAAGCATCTCTCTAATTCAGCACCTAAATATTAATATTTCTTATTTATAACATACAAAATGAGTCATGAAAAAGTATTTATAATATTACGGCTACTATGTAACAGCAATTGAAAAAAACATAGCATCTACCTATTAGTAGTATCAAGAAATGCTATGATACTACTATGTGTAATAATAATAATTACATAATTAGGAATTTAAACACGTTAATGACCCATTACAAAACGCGAGTTTCTAAGGAATTGAGGAGGGAGAGCTCTCTGTAGATAGGAAGTCGACAACGCTGCACCGATGCGGAATATTGGGAGTTATAACGTATAATATAGATAATAGATACCACTTGTCTAATCATGGCCATCGACATTGAAAGTTCTGTGTATGAGTCTTCTAAGGGACGAAAACAAAACTTTGTATCGTATATTTTAGGTTAATGTACAAAATATATGAGAATATATTTAATTACCCAAGCATCTTTAGCGCGTTTAACAAACTCCCTAGCCTCAGTGTCCGCAGGATGGTTGCACAACACGGAGCAGGCGTGTGAGAAGGGGTTGTAGAGGCCGGCATACGGCCGCAGCATAAATGGAGCTGGCGTCACTTCACATCGTAGCTCCACATAGGACTGGAATTGTAAAGGATTTCTCATTAAACTCATTACAATCCCACTATGTTGGGCTTGGTCTCCTCCCATATTGAGAGGATTTCAAGTCATAATACGCTGGCTAAGCGCAGATTGAGAGATTTCAAACAGCTCCGTAAACATTACGCAGCATGCAGGTTTCTTCAAGATGTATTCTTTCACCGAAACAAGTAATAATTAATTTCTAATACCCTCATTACTTTGAAAATATAGCATTTGATATCACTACTAATGGATTATTAATTACTGCGACGAATTCTTATGTACTTTAATTAAACTCTGTACAAACAAAGAACTCAGTGATCTCATAAAGAAAAAACAAACACAAAATTATTGCTCTCTCAGTTGGGGGTAAAATAAACAGGGAAGATGAGCAAATTGTTTTGCTTCGGAGGATTTAGAGACATACGGTGATTTATTAACTAATGAGATACGACAGGTTATGGACTTTTATTTCCAACTGTACAGTATCCATCAATGAAAAAAATCTGCCTTAGTATAAATGATTCTGCTCTACAGCATCAAGACGCAAGCAGGCTTTTTACCAGGATTGGTCGTCAGCGTACATCTGTAAGGATCGAGTTGTCACAGAACTTAAAACAATATTCAATACCATCTCCCGGTCAGGAAAGAAGCAAATGACCAAGGTGAGAGCCAATTTCATCGGTATAAATGGCGAGCGACTGGTTGTCTACTCATCTGGAAGTTGTGTATTCTAGTCGTAAGCCTAGGCTGTCAAGGGAAACTTTTATCAGTCATCTCGTCCATCAGTGTGTATTTTGGATGACGTCAAGGTTCATACGGCAAGGGGAAAAACTGAACTGTTCGATACCTTCTTTGCCTCCAACTTGACCCTTGATAACAGAGGTCCTATACCGCCGAACATTATGCGCTGTGAAAGCTTGTGGGAGAATATAATTTTTAGACAGATATCTGGCAAATGAGCTCTAAAATCTCTCGACGTCAAGAAGTCGACTGGGTTGGATAACATTCCCGAACCGGTGTTAAAGACGTGCGCTCCCTAGACTCCTGTCTTAACGGCTTATTTCCGCTATCTTATTACACATAAATAATACGGTCTTCGTGAAAGGTTGCCCTCGTTCATCTCACTCCCAAAAGCACGATCCCAATGACCCTGACAATTACAAGAATAGCAATAAGCTCTCTGTTAGCGATAATAATAAGCAACTCATGGAGTATTTGGAGGATTATCAGCTGATCAGCGATTGCCAATATGTCTTCCGTCAAGGCCAGTCGGTTACCTACTAGCATACCTCTCATACTGCTGGGTTTAGTATCTAGAAAGCAATGGGGAGGCGTTAACAATCAGCCTGGATATCGCTAAGGCTTTCAACCCGATTTGGCATAGGGTCTTTCTCACGAAGCTTTCATTTTACGATCTCCCTGAGAGGATATGTCATTGGATAGTCAAATTTTTGTCTAAGCGGCATATTAAAGTCGTAAATGCCGATTGCTGCTCAGACATGAAACTCATTAATGATGGCCTTCGTTAATGGTCTGTGTTATCCCCAACAGTATTCATTCTGCATATCAATGACATGTTTTTGGACACCATTGCTATGCTATGGGGGATGTGTTTTATACAGGTCCTGTAAATATGTATCTCTCAGTCAGAAGTAGAATAGTAGAATTAAACTTATGTTTGAAGTCGAGAACTCTCTGGAGTGGGTCTCGAATGGAATAAAATAAATTTAGTCACTAGTTCAACCCTAACGAGACACAAGTTTACGCGTTCACCGCTAAGAAACCTCAATTTATCATAATGCCTTAAGGAGTAGCGCTTATCCTTAGCAAAAGTATCGCTATCCAGTGAGTTAACATCTTGAATGATATGCGGTAACGGCGTCGTCTGGAAGTTAATGATAACCTAGCTTCAAAAACGTTCGGCGTTCTGCACAGGGTGGACTTGCACTTCACTGCAAGTCACCTGCTAATGCTTTAAAAATCACAGTTCAGACCTCACATGGCGTACATACTGCTCTCACCTTTGGGTAGGGGTGCCAAGGTACCAACTCAATCCATTTGACGCCGTACAAAAACGCGCAGTCCGAATCGTCAACGACCCACAAATTACCGATAGACTCACGTAATTTGAAGAATTTGACGGACCAGAGAAGCGAACAAGACCTAATATGACAATTAAATGTACACACAGAAACTACAGATTTATATACTAGTATAGATATCTATAGATTCATTTCTCATACGATCCGTGTGAGGGTTGTTTTTCCAGATTCAGTCGTTATTACAATAGTTATTATTGAAATAACTTTTCACTTCCTTGAACCTACTGTAGGTTCACTATTCAGTCCTGAGAGATTATTTAATTAGATTTCAACTCACCTTCTGCTTCACAAAAGAAGGTTTTTGAGGTACACTTGCCAGCAATCCTGTATTGCTTGTTATACCCATGATCCCATATTTTATGACCTACAATCTGATTAAATATAGGACCTGGGTGAATTATTATTCAGTATCGATCAATCGGCTTCCTAGTTACAAATAGCGTTATATAAAATCGTATAAACGAGCTAGTACAGACGCGAAAACTTTTCATAAAACTGCAATATGACAGATAGACGTAAAATCCGATTTATCATTACTCTGCAAGCAGGTTTCATTTGATTTCCTTAAAGTGCGATTCCGAGGGACGCGGCTGATGGGAGACGACGAATGCATGTGCTGTCACAACAAACGGCACTACATATGTAGTATTTAGTTCTATGGGCCCGGTTCCGACATCGATTGCAACTCCCGCACGGCAGGGCGTCACTTGTTGTGTTGTGATGGGTACCGGCAGACGGCACTTGCCGCGCAAACACAGTACCTACTTACCACTACTACTACTATTACAAAACGATCATATAACATGTACTTACCATGTACCAGTATACTATACCTGACGAATACCTATATTATCCTTTACCTGGATTACCAACATCACTAGATTATTTATTATTGTAACTTTCAATTAATGGATGCGAGGGCGAAAACTTAATGCGCAATGGCATTCTCTATCAGTTTACCCTAGGTTATGAGGACAATGTTAAAGATAAGTGCAGTATTAAGATTGTAAGTTCAAATAAATAGTACAAAATTAAATCAGTTGCATGGAAACTGTACTGGACATACGCTATGTGATAAATGTGTGTAACGCCTAATATTTAAGTAATAATACAATAATAAACCATCGCCCTCTTCTTACTGTATTAACACTTGCAGCGTTTGATTCTTCATAATTGTATATATAGTTTTTACTGTCTGTTTGGAATAGTGTACTTTTCAAACGGCAAACGATTTTTACAGATAAGTGTCTTGGTTTTGGAGATCACCCTTCGCTTACATATTAACTCACAAAATTCGCACTCTCTCTTTATAATATTTGTGTAGGCTATATTCGTGTAAATATACATATAATAGGGCTAGTAACTATCCTTCTTCTATCAGCTTTAGTCGACCCTGATATTGTGCATATTCACTTTAAATATACATGCACACTATCCTCCAGTATCACCGCAACCTTAGTTACTGTCGCGCCAATCAAATAATAAATTTAAATATTATTCCTGCAGCTACATTTAAGTGTTAACAGTAGCAACCTCGTAGTTGCAATTCATAAAAGAGACTAAAATTAAAACTAAATTAGATAACACAAAGCTCGTCAATACCTATCAAGCGAATAGAGTCAGGTTGACAAGCAGAGAAGAAAAAGGGTAGGTATAACATTTTCTCTTTACGTATCGATATTAATAGATTATGGCCATTAATGCGGTGGCTTCAGGTGTCACATTTATTGTAGCAGATTATATACAAAGTTCAAGTATTGAAACGAGGAAGTGATTTTTTCACATATATTATTCAAAAAAATTTACACAAAAGCACTAAGACATCCATTTAACCTTATTGTCTAAATAAATGAAATTTTAAACCGACACGCAACCTCTTAATTAAAAGATATAATTTGTATCTAAAAATAATACTTATTTCTCTTTTTTAAATATCGGAAAGTAACTATGGCATTATTAACATAATACCTACTAAGCAACACTGTGGTTTATTTTTATTCTAGAATAATCTATATAATTTTATTTTAATTCAACTCTATAAAGTTCTATTAGATACAAAGGGATTTTATATTACAGTATATAGTGCATTAGATTTAAATTGAATGTGTACATTGGGTGAAAATCACATGTTCTATATATTACATATTTAAAACGACTTAGTTAAAGATAAATGTACAGTAAACTCGGAAGAATAAGAACACAACGCTTCGTTTAAAGTTGTTCAACAATCAAAATGTATAAGTGTAATATTTGCTCTCACAGTTTTGTACACAATTACGTTTCGTTAAGACGTATTTACTTAGACAATAAAAATATAGTATAGTGACGCTATTAAAACTGATACATAAAATAGCTGCAAATTTATAGCCATATTTAAATTAATTTCGATGGAATAAATACTTTGTACTTCAACAGGCTAGCAATAAATTCACAATGAAACTAATGTCTCGTAAACTCTTCAGAGGACTTGTTATGGCTGTTAATAACATGAGATTTTATATCCACGCGTACGTTGTAATTCCGTTAAATACACAAGTATTTTTGGGTGAATTGGCGCGTTTTGCAAGTTGATACTCTGTGGTGATTTATTGCGTAAATAATGGTGTTTTACGTCGTAAATTGAGCTCAAATGATCCCTTGAATGTTACGACACACCCATGAACGAATGAAACGTTGAAAATAGCGCAACTTTATTTTATACATTCCCCACATCAGTAAAATTAAGTTAAATCTACATAATGTTTGTAGGCGGTTGTTGAATGTCGCAAGTAGATAGATAGGTACTTGTTAATTAAAACCGTCTGCATGTCGACCTTAACCTTCCAAATGTACATATGAACGTAAAATTTACTGACTCTATTCAGAAGATATTATAAAAAGTTTATTTGACCTCGCTTCCTTCAAAACTTCTTGTCGTTTAACAGAAATAAACTTGTGAAACATCAAAACAATCCTCGTGAAATAAAAAAGCAAGAATGTGCATAGATAACTTTTAGAAATTTTACCATTCAATGTAATCGTATATAAAATATAATGTATACGAATGTAATATTCAATTATTACCAGTCATACGATAACTATAAAAATGGAGCTACTGTAAACAACACCGTAAATCACATTTTATGATTAAATTAATCATATCAATGATCACAAGTTCTTACAAGGTCGACATTTTGTACCTTTCAATTTATGCTAGCAATTATTAATACATTGTGTTCAGTCAATGTAAAGCTGTACGAGAAGAATTGATTTAAACGATTGACTGTAGATTTTTATATTGATATGTGGGAATACGTCATTAACATGAAACATGACGAAACGATCTCAGATTGTTACTATAAATAGCAAAGTTTATCAAATCACATATCTAAATTATAAACTTCGGGTAATCACAACATAAAAAAACCTGATGAGTTTACTTTGATAGATCTGTTGTTTCCATATCTGGATAACACGATAAGGCAAGTTAATTTGAAAGGCAAGCCACACTTATTACTCTTCTCTTAAATGTCCATAAAATAGGAATATATATAAAATAATTATTATGTCATGAATATAAAAGCGGTGTTTGCTTCTCATAATAATCAGTGTAGTCACACGGTTCATTCACATGAATGTCAACCAGCACCCTTAGTCGTAATATTAAAATATAAAACAATAATTTAAACTAACAGCACTCTATATAAAAATGTGTGACTCTCTTTCGTCTCTCACAAATAAACTTTTAATTATGACTAGCAGTTAAAAAATTAATTTGAGCATGGAAAACAAGCGTACTACATGACCATGCAACTATAAAAATATTATAAAAAAAAACTTAAATACTTAAGTTCTAAATATAAATTACAGGTATCGTCACACTAAAAACGTTCGTTTCTCGTAATACTAGATCGTGAACACTTTAAAATATTTTACAATGGTCTCTTTAACTAACAAGTATTACTCGATTACAACGACGTCATCGACCAGCGGCCGCAGGACACAACACTATGGTCGCGAACCTCGAGCTGCTTCTTCGAGCGCTCGCACTTTCATCTCCCTATCCCGCTGTTGGCGGAGAAAGTCTTCGTGGTGCGCGGGATGGAGGAAGCCTCGTTCTCGCTCCAGGAGTAATTGTCTTTGGAGCTGTTCGTGAGCAGCTGCTTGCTGCGCTAGTTGCTCAGCATATGGCCTGCCCAGCAGGTCGGGATGTGCGAGAGGCCGGTACGGTGCGCTAGCTCCGAGTCCCAACCCCAAGGCTTCCTGCTGAGCCTGTGCTGCCGCCTGTTGTCCAGGGTGTAAATGTAAATGTGTATGAGAATGCGCATGTGTATGTGCGTGAGTGTGTGCGTGATATTCTGGATTAATGCCGGCCATTTGTAATCTCACCATTGGGTCTGCCGCTAAAGCGAGTCTTTCTGCTGCTTCTAGTTGTGCGGCAGCAACTCCGGGATGAGGATGGTGTGGATGGTGAGGGGGTGCCCCAGTGACAGGAACCGAAGGCGGTGGTCCTCCAGCACCAGCTGGAGGAATACCGAGTCTTTCGAGTCGCTCACGTTCTAACTGTGAAAGTGATGCAGGACCATGGCCTGGCGGATAAAGACCGAATTGGACAGGTATCGCACCCTGAGGCGGCGGTGGTGGCATTCCGTATCTTCTATGCATCTCCAACCAATGGGGGTCTAAAGCTCGAGGGCCGACGTTATTTTTAAGTAATTCTTCTTTTAATCTATCGTTCAATTCCCGTTCTCTAAGCTCTCTTATCTCTCTATCCCTTTTTTCTCGTTCCAAATGCTCCAATTCAAGGCGTTCACGCGCCCCAGCCGCTCCATACATGGAACTTAGCTGATATTGAAGCATTGGATCCATACAATGTCGTGGTAGATTGCCTGGACTAAAGCCAGCATGTGGTCGTGCATACTCTGAGAGTTGACGTAGAGCAGGCGTATCAGGGTATCCAGGTGGCCTTGGAAACCTGTCATAAGGAGACGTAATTGTTTCTATAGCACCTCTAGAGGGAGGCTTTGTCTCGGGTTTCTCCGGTGTTGCTATTTTTCTATGAGCCTGCTGAGCTATCTTTTCTCTTTCTTCTCTATCTCGTTCAGCTTGTTTTCTCAGTCTTTCTTCCCGTTTGCGCGCAAGTTTCGACTCTGGTACTGGTTTAAAAATTAAATCAGTTCTGGTACAAGAGTTATAATCGCCTCGGTTCCAATGTCTCAAAAATATTGCAGATTGAGACCGGTGGCATTCTGTATCCTCGATTTTTGGTTCCGGGCTGGGTCCGTGTGGTATGTGCGCTGGGCTTGGAATCTCTTCTTCTTCCGGCTGCGACTGCGTTTCTAATTTTAGCTCCGGATTTTCTTCAGGTATTGGTCTTGGAGGGCCTCGCAAATGTGGATGTCCATGTGGAAGTTGATGTGGAGATCCTGATCTGGGATGTGTCGGCTGTAAACCTGCTGCAGCTTGTGCGTGTAATCGAAGACTTTCAATTGAACTTGGTCCAGGCCCAGGAGGTAAACCTAAGCTCATGGGATGTCCCATTGCAGGAGGTTGAATCATCAGATGACTTGGGTTGCCAGCGAGCATTTTAGGATGATGCCTTAAGAGCATAGAATCGGCAGGTGATAGCCTTTCGGGATGATGAGCTAGGTGATGTGAATGATGATGGGTATGATTATTCGTTACATTGACGCTAGAAGATGAACTTGTCGTCTGAGATACACTGGCTGACAAGTGATGCGGGGAACTTGAATGCGAACTTGTTTTCTGTTGCGTATTAATTTTGTGTTGAATAGACTGCGACGAACTGCTTGAAGTTGAATGCGAGATAGAAAGAGTATGGTTGGTGCCACCACCAACATGGCTCGGCTGTTTTTCGGTACTTGTATGAACAGCACTGTGATGACTTGTTGAATGATGATGAGTCATGGTAGTTTCATGCAACTGGTGTCTCTCAGTTGTAGTATTCGGATTCCTTGGGTCATCGGAGCTTTCAGAAATTTCTCGTAGAGATCTTGTTGTCACCGAAGAACTTGTACTATGATGTGAACTGAGCATAGTAGTCGATTCTATCGTCGATGGTTTCACAGGATCGTGCCTTCCTTGAGTACTGGACGAAGGATGCATAGGGGGAATTGGATGAGGTTGCGGTAAAGGTCCATAAGGATAAGGGTAAGGCATTGAATAACCGGGATGGGGATGGGGATAATAAGGATGCATGGCATGGGCTGCCGCTGCCGCAGACAACTGGAATATTGAAGGATGTAATAGGGGATGATGAGGATGATGAAGATGTGAAGCAAACGGATGTGGCGGCGGTGGTCCCGGTTGTTGACCGGAATGCATAACTGGACCAGGTATTGTTGCTGGTATTGAGAGAGGTGTAGGATTCATTAAGTTTAGAGCTGAATGTGACACTGGGGTATTAGGTTGAACTGGTGATGCAGATATTTGTCTGGTATGTGAAGGACTAGTTAAATGTCTCGAAAATGGTGAGGTAGTTGTAGAAGGATGTGGACCATGTCCAGGGGTTCCATTATGACTTGATTGACTTTTAATTGGTGTTGGCGTGTGAGGACTCTTAACTGGTGGAATAGTGCTGATTGAATCTGCACCATTGCTTTGACTTAATGACACAGGTGTTATATGAGGTTGATGTAAGAAATCAGGCTCTTTCTTTATACTTTCTATTCGGGGTCCGAGGAATGCACTTGGCATATTTGTATTTTCATTTGTTGGTTGACTTGGGGGCCTGCTATTATTTTCAACACTAGATATAGATTCCCTGTCCCTTTCAGAACTTAAATGCTGTGCTATTGCACTTCCAATTGGGTAACCAGGTACCTTTACTTCTTTTAAAGATTGCAAAGGATCTGTTACATTTTGTGTTGATAAATTAGCTGGCAAACTGTCTGGAACTTCCTGTTTAATTTTAAGATCCTGTGGCATTGATGAATCATTCTGATTAGACTGTGGTGGAATTAAATTACTTGCTGGATGATTATGTTGTGGGGGTACTTGTTGTAACAAAGGAGGAATAGAACCAGGCTTATCAAGTCCTGGATGGCCTAGATGGCCAGGATGACCAGGATGGCCTGGATGACCAGGATGAGACGGATGAGTGGGATGGCCTGGGTGACCATATAATGAAGTTGGCATGAATCCATATGGTCCAACATTCGAACCACTTCCTACTGATATTAATGGTCCTGGAGGTAACAACCCAGTAATAGATGGTTGGCTAAGAGGTGGTGGAGGCATACTCTGTCCAGATACAGGAGTAGAAGGAGTTTCTGTTGGCCTAACACCAAGATTCTCTGGCCGGATTGGAGCTGGAAATATTGGTGGTCTTATACTAGAGTTCTGACTTTCATGCTTAAGACTTGACTGTGTTTTAAGATCAGTTGGTTGTTTATCCTCAATATCAGTTTCTTGTGATTTCAATTCTTGAGAATTAGCAGGTGAGACAGGTTCAGTATTTGTTGTAGCAGGATGCTCCATGTGAGGTGGAGATGCTCCACGAGCATTGGTGGGTGAAGGACTTATCCTTTGTAGAGAATCTAATCTTGGTGCAGTTGGAGAGTCAACCTTGCTAGCAGTAGATATTGTTGCTGTGAAAATTTCAGGTGTATTTTGATTTTTCATTTCATTTGCTTCATCTCTTGGTTCTAATTTTATGACTGTTTTTAATGGATTCATGTGAGGAGTATGTTTGTTAGGATCACTGGCAAAGTTAATATTAGCTGGATATGAAAATGGTGATATTCCACTACTATAATCTTTTGCATTTCTGATTATTGAATTTTCTTTTGTAATGTTTACCGGATTAAATATAGTATTGGGAACACCTTCAATTTTTATACCATGGGTGAGTTTTGGATTATAAATATGACTGTCTTTTACAAAGAAATTTGTATTTTCTAAGTTGAGAGGTTTATTTGGTTGGTTCATAGGATGTCCAGAGAAATTGTGCGAGAGAGGGTCTTTAGGGAAATCATCCTTTTGTAAATTGAGGGTTTGTTCTTCTGGATCGATTTCCTCTTTTATTTTAATTTTATCCATAACATCAGTAGACATAGGAGTGATTTTAGGAATAATAAGTTCAGTTTTAGGAAACAATGAAAGAGGCCTAGGTTCAATATTTTCTGGAGTTTTAGGTATACTCATGTCGGTCTTAAGGTCCAATATAGTTCTTTCATCCTTTTCAGGAATTACCTTGAATACAGGTGGTATAGGATCTTTCTCTATTTTGATGGTAGGTTCAATAATTTCAGTTTTAATTTGAGGCTCTATCGGTTTTAATTGTTCTGGATCTGGTTCTTTACTCTGTTCCGTATTTTCTTTGTCAGTCTTACTGAAGCTAAAGTCACATGCTTCTGGTTCTGGTTCTGCACTCTCAGTCTCATCCATAGCTGAAAAACTGTCATTTGTGAGGCTTTCAGAAGGACTTTCAGGAGGATTATCAGCTCTTTTCTTTTTCATTTGTACATCACCATCCATAATTCCTTCTATTTTTGTGTCATCTGGTAAACGTTTTTTAACTTTAGATACATCCACTTTTCCGTTAGCCACTTTCTTCTTAGGATCCTTGTTAACAGGAGATGATAAAACTTTCTCTGTATTATTGTTATTGGTATTTTGTGTAGTAGGTTTACTTGGTTTCTTGGTTTTGGAGTCATTGTCACTTTCATCTTGCCCCTTTTTCCCGTTTGGGGTAGTTTGCTCTTTAGATTTATTTCTAGTTCGCATTCGGCTTGGAGAGTCCTCTGGATTGTCCCCTGTTCTATTAGGGTCTGTTTTAGCTAAATCACCAGCATCTCTAGAATCACTATCTTCTTCAGAGTTCTCATCTTCTGTAACAGAACTCATCTCTCCTGCCTCTTTAGCATTGGGTGATGGTCTAGAACCATTAGTTTCAGGCACTGTTGGAGTTGCTTCAGGGGTCTGTTCTTTAGGAGTTCCCGCACGTGAATTTCTAGTGTTACGTACACGTCTCAGAGATGCTTGTCTACGCCTCCTATGGGGTCTATTGCTACTAGCACCAGGAGTTTTTTTCCATAAGTAATAAAACTCAACTAACTCTGCAGTATCTTTATGAGGAAGTAAATCTTTTCTAATTTTAAAGAAATTTTTTCCAAACTGACGAATACCTTTGACAAATCTTTTAGTTTCCTCTTCTGACCACTTTTTCTCAATTCCTTTGGGAACTGGACACTTAACTAAAGCTTGAAGTGCACGTCCCGGGTCATAACCAGAGTCATGAAGGACATCCAGTGCATTTATTGTGGTGTCATCACGACTAGCGGCAACGCAGCCGTCGTCGGGAGATCCACCATCACACATTCCTGCAAACGCTGCCATAGAACGTGCTGCTCGAAGGTACATCACAAGATCTCTGTCAGTGGCCTGTGCTGGTAGCCACCGGAGCTCTTCACCCCCTGGACATGCTTCTTCTGGTCCTAGGGGGCCGTTTGTACGCATATCAGGTAAACAGGCGTAAATATCCTTGTCTTTAACGGGTTGGTTCGGTGTGCCTACTTGAACCTCCCCTTGATTTTGGGCCATGGTAATACGTGATGACCAATTTCACTGGCTATGTATTTTGCGAACTCACAACACACAAACTGTCACTAGATAACATATTGTTTAATGATAATCACGCACTAGTCTCATTTTAGACGTATATTTCAGAATCCGTATAGCAGTAAGTATGCCAATACACATAATTATTGCTCTTAATGGCCACCATTACACGATGCATTGTGCTTCATTTTAGTTACTTTTTTAATATCTCTTTGTTTTAACTTCAATACTAGTTCAAACGTGTCATAAAATACTTATAGTAACTCAATATTAAAGTATCTTTATTTGCTATTTTATTAAATGCTATCTACATGCTACCCTTTTGTTTAGCTTCACCTTTCTTTAGATTTCACCATAGACAAATTAATTTCTATAAAATGGCTGCCACGAGAGGACATCTATAAAAGACGGTTCATTTTACATAGAGTTTGACACAAAACAATAATACATAAATATTTTTTGACCGTGAAAGAGTCACAGTATGATTTGAAAAATTAAATATCCTGTAGAAAATAAATAAATAATAGTAAATAAGATACAGTCAAGAAGGAACAATCTCAAATTTTTTGTGATACATACTTTTCTCTACAAATTATTACGTATTAATTGCGTAAAATGAATTTTGTTTATTTATTGTTATAATTCTGTATGGTACGTATATGAACTTATTGTTACATGTAGTCAAATATAATTTAGAAATAAAATGCTTTTATATTAGCAATTTTATATCAAAACCACTATGTAATGATACTATGACTTCACATACCGGTATTTCTTATAATGTTATTTTATGTTATCCTGTAATTTGGTCCATTAGTAACATGAATTGCTAATTCATTTAAATTAACTTATTACGAATTCGTAGTAAGGCGAGAGCGACATTATAGCAGCAGTAGCATACAATATTTTATTGTATATGTCATGTTTTATTCATATTAATAAACTGATTTACTATTATATTACTTTATGACCAACGTGAGAGGCGATGACTTTAAAAAAAATATATGATGATATTTTCAAATGAATGTGCAAAATTTAAAATAAAATAAAATTATATATATATATATATATATAATGGTTGAGTTAGAAATGTACGCTTTTAGAACATGTTCCGAATAAATCAATTGCGTTCTAACTAATTATTAATAATCTGATTTCAATAATGTCAAGAAACCATTTTGTTGCTTAAAACAAATAAGTTAAATTAACTAACATAATAAAAGTTTATCATTTTTACTACGGAAGTAAAAATTCACTCTGAAAACTAAGAAATATGATCCAGTCATGTGATATTAAACATAATATTCCTTATACATACCAGAACTTTTTCTCTTATATATGCTGTAAGTTCATGAAGTTTAGTATGTATTTATATTTTGATTGGGAAATATTGACTTAAATTGTAGTATAAACATTTTTAAACACTGATGGAATCCTTATATTTTTAATCATTAAAAAACCTAGTTTACTACTAAGGCAGAAAAACCTACAAAATGTTGGCATTTTATGTACTTACTTGGAGTTGCAAAAGTTATTATATTTATAAGATGTATAGCCTATGTCTTTTCGAAATAATATACCTATAAAATGATAAAATATTTTTTTAGATAGGTATAGTGGGTACGAAGATTACTTTCCATACATACATATAGATAAATTCACAAAATTCGCACTCTCTCTATAATATTAGTATATATTTCCAGATCTGCAACATTTACACGTCCGACAGTGAACACTCGTGATCCCGCGTCTTGTAATGCCACGAGGTTTAAGCTTATTTCAAACCTAGAGTAACTCTGTTCTTATGAATAGAGTGCTGGTGAGTCACGTCACGCCACGCTACGTTAGTGTATTCGCACAATTAAAGTAATGTCTCAATCTTAAAGTAGTCCCTGGCGGAATTGTTCTAATAATTACATAGAAATAATCATTAGAACTATGAGAAAGGGTATTTTTTCCACTATATCATACACATCAGTCAGTATCAAACATTAATAAAGCGTGGGCTAGTTCTAAAATTTATAATATATTTGTAATTAAGGAACATTGAAAATCTCAGAAGGAAGCCTTTTCCACTTATTTTTATGATAATATAAAAGGCTATACTAAGTACTTTAAATAATCGTTTTTGGAAGCAATACACTATAATTAGCATGACTAGTCTATGGTGTCTTAGTCTATGATCTTAAATCAATTCTGGGAACATGAGAATTCTTATAATTTATTTACATAGTATTTTGATTGATTTGAAGACGTTTTTCGGAATCATTGTATGAAATAATTGTTACAATTAGTGATAGGCTATGGCATCTGATGAATCGGACGACGAACCATTGTCAGTATTGGCAGCAGCAAAGAAGGTTGATCCCAAGAAGTTTGATTGCGAAATAATTCCGGTAGATGAGAAGTCTTCTAAAAAGCGTAATACTTCAACTAAGAAGACTAGTTTAACAATTAAAATAAACCGGCGACTCAAAACAATATCAGCGCCGCCTGTGATTGATAGGCCTACGGATGTGTGGCTATATTTAAAAGATTTAAATCCTACTGGACCGTACAAATGCCTTCTTTGCGCAGACTGGTTTATAAATCGCTCCAAAATGGTAGTACACTACGTTCTTAATCATAAGAAGGATTTTTGTGGTATCTGCAGGTAATTTTTTAATTTTTAGTTAGATCATAAATAGGGCCTTGGGTGGGCAAGTGGAAATTTCATAACCACACACGCATATCAAAAATACCAGAGGTGTAATCAATGTGTTAACGCAACCAAATGTGTTTAAGACAATTCACAGTTGATTTTACAAACATGGTGACAGCTAGACAAATGGATAAAGAACCTTAGAACCATACACTAGCACCATTAGGGTACAGTAGGATGAGACTGCTGCAAACTTCAAAAAGAAAAACTTTTATTGCCTTAGCTATTTTGCAATAGACCACACCACAAGCAACTGTTTTGAAGCTAATGAAGCACTTTATAAATAAATTTAAATTCAATGTTAAAATACTATTTCTAACTTTATTTTAGGTATTTTGTTAATGATCGGGAAAGCTGGAAGTTGCATGTCAGATTCCATGAACCATGGCCTTGTTCTCAATGTGTGGAGACATTTCCCTCTGAATTATCTCTCAGACAACATCTTAGTTCTGTACACAAGCTTGTCCACTGCCGTCTATGCCACTTCAGGCTGCCAGTTGGTGAACAATATGATGCGCATTTAGCTCAAAAACATAATATCTCAAATGTCAATTGTAAAGATGAAGAATGCTTTTGGGAGATTGAAGATGAGGATTTGCTGAAGTTCAACTGCTGTTTATGCAGTAAGCAACATAATTTGTCATCAACATTCTTCACACACTATATGGGTTTTCACCACTTCACTCTGAAATGTATTACAGCCTTTATTTCTGGTTCAGATCCACCATTTACAGTTCATGGTGCAGAAATTAGTACACAATTTGTTGATGGGCAATTAAAGGATCTGAATGCATTCGGCTATGTTGATTTAGAGCAGAAGCCAAGAGAAGGTGTCCAAGATAAAGTTCACACGAATACTACTAGTTTATCAAAATCTATGACCGAAATAAAGAATGAGACAACTGAAGGTGATGAATCCAAAGCTGATGACTCATGTTCGAATAAAGTTATGCATCAGGTTGATGTAGAAGCATATGAGGGAGATGATGATTTTGACGTTACTCTAACTGAGTTGATTATACTTCAGAAATGTTACTTTGACTACATAAAAAAGATATTACATGATATCTCTCAGAACTTAGTACCTGTAATCTCTGATATTAATAACAGAAATGATGTTGTACTTAATGTAAAATGCCCTTTATGTGACAGTAAGTTCAATACTGGACAATTATTCATGAGTCATATGTACAAGATGCATAACGTTAAGTCCATTCCCAGTTATTCATGTAGGGTGTGTGGCACAAATTTTGACAGCTATAACGAGCTGGAGAGTCATATTATGGATGAGATAAATAATTTCGAAAACTTGTGGATATGTCAGTTTTGTGATAAAGAATTTGGTAACAGGGAGACTGTAAGGAGACATTTAACTGATCATTGGGAGGCTATAGAGTATGACAACTGTTTCAGCCCTCACTTGGGATTCAGATGCAAGTATTGTCCAACTCTATTTTGGAATGAGACCGACAGGGAAAGGCACCAAGTCAGAGTTCACTTTAATAAGTATACAGATCAATTTTATAAATGCAACAGTTGCTCTCTAACCTTCAGTGATAAGGTATGTAAGGAAATATATTGTAAAATATTTGCTTTTAACTTTGTAGCTAAATGCAATATTAGGTATGTTATTAGGTATAAAGGGACAATAAAGTTTGTTTTGGACTAATAAGTAAGATGAATTGTGTGTATGACATATACAATATTAAATATGGCATACACACATTCATGGATAAACATTACAATTACAATTTCACGAATGTTTGATCAAAACCTGAGTTGTAACATTAAATATTGTGAAGGATTGCTGTGCATCAAACTTGCAACTGAACAAATGATTGTCAAGTTTCATAAACATTATTGAACTTAAAATAACAATTTCAATTAACATTTCTTTTTTTCCAAGTTGCAAATCATCTAATATCCATATGCGAAATAATCCAAAATAGTTGGATAATCTGAAATAATTTCTTATCCATAACCGAAACTGCTAAAATATTCTTCATATATCTGTTGTTATTTCTGTACTGTAAATGTGCCCAGGAATATTTTCCATTTTTTGCAGAAGTAAAAGCAGTATTTTTATAAAAGTTTCCCTTTAAAATATTAGCAAGGATATGTTTTTCCTATTGTGCACCAAATTTTAAAAACAAAATGTTTCATTAATCTTATAAGGCTTTATATCTTCATATGTAAAAAAAAAATTAAAAACATATCAACTATATCTATTTTTCCTTCATAGGTATGGTACATACACCACTATTTGGAAAACCACTTGAAAGGAGAGAAAATGGGCTCTTATCTTTTGAAATGCTGTGTCTGCTGTGTAGTTCTCTCTAGCATAGATGAGATGAGAACCCACTTCATAGATCAGCACCCTGAAGCGAGGAAAGTGTACTGTTCTCTAGACCCCTGCAAATACAAACCTCTCAGTCAGCGGAAGTCCTTGAAATTACATGTGAAGGTAGGGGTTGGAAGAAGTATTTTATCCATAAACATGAAAGGACATTAATAAAAACAAACCTAAGAATTTAGTACTAGTAAAAAGTGTTTTATAAAATCAGATTAAATTTTGTGGTATTTTTTCATTTATTTATACCTAGTATATGTAATTTGGAAATGTTTTATATCATTTGGTAGAAAGTAGATTGGGAGAGAATGCATATAGCATAAGGCTGCCTTTGTTATGCTGTATGGTTCCACACCAGCTGATAGATGCATTTTTCTTTTTAAGGCAAACTATTTTTATAACAAAAACTTACCTGCCACCTATGCAATCATTTCTATCACTCATAACATCTTGTTAGAGTTTCATAATATTTTATATGATACATTTAAATATTTTATATATTCTGCACATAGAATTTTATGTTTAATATAAAAAAAAAAGAATTATAAAAAAATTATAATAATATGATAACATTATAAAATTTAAATTTACCTATTAAGGCTCTTAAGTTTACGTATATTAATTCGTATTTTAAAGAGTCGTATTACAGGGTGTTCAAAATTGTTTTGTGTGTATGCGGCAGGTTATCTCCGGAACCACGGCGCCGATTTAAAAAGTTCTTTCGTATTTGAAAGGTATATTACTCCGGATGAACATAGTGTGAATAGGCTAATCACGTATATAAATAATTTATTTGGTTGCTTAACGAAGTCGGGAAGGGCTGCTAGTATGTAGTAAAAAAACTAGACTGTTCTTAATCCGATTTTCATATATCACAGGCTGTTCATACGATGCGAGGCGGTCCGGAAAAGCCGGTGGCATGTCCGGTGTGCACGCGGGAGTTCCCCTCGGTACGTTCGTGCAACGCGCACGCGACGCAGGTGCACGGGCCCGGCAAGTTCAAGTGTAAACTGTGCAAGGCCATGCTGCATACTCTGGATGAACGGTGCGCTTATATTATAGTTTTTTTTTTATTATAACAACCAACTAATCAACGTGTGATTGTAGATTTATAGTCGACAGCATATTGGCTCTTTACCATTTGCACACATTGCTTTTCATAATATTACTATGAAGTACAAAATTATATTTGCATCTGATAAATAATTAAAATTAATTGCGTGTGGAACCTGTCACACTACCAGTCCGATACGCTCTTTATTCTGCTTTTATTTATATTTTTTTCAGCAAACTCCACTACCTGCTGATCCACCCGGGACGGCATCCGTTCGAGTGCGCGGAGTGCGGCAAGTCGTTCCAATACAAGTCCTCGCTGTATATGCACAAGCAGGACCACCTGCCCAACAAACAGAGCTACACCTGCAACTACTGCTCCAAGGAGTTCGCCGTGAGCCACTATATACATCTATCTATCTATCTTTCAGCTTTACAAATTGCTATGCCGGTCTTATGTCCAGGGCTGTGCCTCCCCGAATTGGCGCTACTTCCACCGGTCCTAGGTAATTTAAATCCAAATTTTATAAATATACAGTGATAAACGCTCACAGGCTTACAAGTTACAACTCTGCTTTGGGATTGTCTGTACTGAGGGACTATGGACATACACAAAATATGAAATATTACTAACATCCACAACTAAACTAGTTTTTGTCACTTAAATATTTGCCAGCTACGCGCGGCAGACAATGTCAATACCAACCGGGTTAAATGATTTAGATAGACACGACGAAATAGTAAGATAGATAGAAAAAAAATTCAATTGAGCACAGTGGCGATGCGTTGAATGGTTCTTACATGTTAAATTTGTGAAGTTAAATCTTTGGTTTGCAGAAGAAAGACTCGTTCCGCGAGCATCTACAGATCCACGAGGGTCCGCGGCATGCGTGCTCGTATTGCCCCATGCGGTTCGTGCAGCGGTCGAACATGCTGCGTCACGAGCGACGACACACGGGCGAGCGTCCGTACGCCTGCCCGCACTGTCCACGCACCTTCGCGGATAAGGGCGCGTGCACATCGCACGCTAGGTGAGTATACCATGAGTCTATGATATGCATCACCCATGTCCACTACCGCGTGTCCGTACGGTCTGTTGATTGAAACATTGCTTCGTGTCTCCATTAGCACCACCATGATGAAATTTTAAAACTTCAGAAGCGAATCAGTGACTTTTGTCATTCGTACATTATAATGCTTCCAAATTTCATTGCCACCATAGGAAAGTATATTGACTAGGTCCCTGAGAAGTTACAAAGTTTGGTGGGAGTGATAACAACTATATGTATGGTATCGACATCATTCGATATCACTATAGTAACGCGTTTCGTTTGGTAGGTATACTGTGATAATTTTCGAAGGAAGTCTCTCGTCAGGACCGGTGTCTCCATATTTAATGAAGTCAAGAGCAATGTAGTCAATAATTATTGGATAAAATGTCCTGGACACAAAATGTAGTCAATAATTATTGGATAAAATGTCCTGGACACAAAATGTAGTCAATAATTATTGGATAAAATGTCCTGGACACAAAAGTACAGTCATCTCCAATGGACCTTTTATATTACTGCGTAACGAGTTTATCATTGGATAACTAAAACCAGTATCGAGGTACTCATTAAGTTTGCCTCACTGGAGTACTTTTGCTTGTTCTGGAAAATATTCTGATTAGGTCTAAATGGCATCTTATTTTAAATTTGTTCACAAAACAAATTAATAAAAATGACTGCAAGTTGGTTCGACTCGGGTGTCCAAGAATTATGAGATATTGAAAGTTTTATTAAATTATTTTCAGGACGCATTCAAAGGAGTCCTCCTACGCCTGCCTCTACTGTGGGCAGACATTTGTGCAAAAGTCAAAGTTGACTTATCACATCAGGAAACATACCGGAGAAAGTAAGTGACCTGTATGTCTTGCAATTTTTATATATAAAATAATGGAAGGTGTTGCTGAATATTAATTTTTTTTATGGATGGAATTGATCACTAAAAAACTAAGTAACCAAGACTGTAAATAAAAGTTTGAGATAATTTTTAAAAAGATTTGTTTATAATAAACTCAATACGTGTGTATTCTTTTTTTTTGTCACGACAGTATTTTTAGAAGATAATTAGAACTTTGGAAGACCAACAGGGAAGGTTCCAGGATCTCGGTCGATCGTGCCTTGCCTCCCCAACGTATTCCATGAACTTACTTGTAATTGTGGTCCACTGGCGGACACCAAACTAGTGATTCATTGAAAATGTATGTTAAAAAGGGCAATTTCGTGTCGTTAAAACGTATACTGTCTCCATAAACGTCAACATCGCCGTACGGTATCAATATATTGTGTGTAATTTGCAGATCTGGAGACGTGTTCGATTTGTTCGAAGCTGTTCACGAGCGCGTGCGCGTTACGCGAGCACATGAAGATCCACCTGTGCAAGAAGGAGTCCGTCAAGTGTCCGCTGTGTGGTCAGTATTACACACACAACTCTGTATGTATTCTGTGTGTAGTCTCTATACGTGTTACCTTGACCTGTATAGCATGTGAGAACGCGTGTGTTTGTATGAATTGTGTGTCAATTAATTAATTAACATTATATATGACTACACTACAATTAGTGAAATATATCATTTAATTACAAAGCATTGACATTGTTTTAAAATTCTTTTTTAAATTGAAAACAAATTATTATAAGTGTATATCGTACAAAAGTACAGTACAAGTATAAATAAATATACATAAATGTTAAGTCGACAGCCGACACACTAGTAGACTGACAATTTGATGCTAAATGGTCACCGCCGACTAGGGTCATCGGGAAATGTCACTGATGCGTTGCAAGCCGAGAAGAAATCGTGGAAACCGCTTGTTAATTGACTCTGAAATATTTTAACCGAAACCCTTTTCTATCTTGTCAGTGTCCTAACTCCAGCAAAATAGAAATATATTAATGTCAAATGTCATCTGTCAAATTGTTAACGTTTTGACGTGATCAAGATCCATGCAGCAAATTCAAAACAGCAGTGTACAATGTATATACATATATTGAATACCGGTAGCATATTATGTAAAGTGCACAAGAAAAACGTCATAGATTATGATCTATAAATATTAAATTATATATATTCGTAACATAAGCTGTGGTAGCCCAGTGATTTGAACGCCTTCGGTACAGGAAACTAGAGCTTGAATCCTACTAGCAACTCCAATTTTTCAAATGGTGTTCATATTAAAAAAATAATTATCATTTGCTTTGGTGAAGAAAAACTTCGTTAAGGAACCTGTTTACATGTTATTTCTCCATAATGTTCTCAAAAACGTATGAAGGCTGCCAATACGCACATGGCAGTCGTGGCGGACTAGGGCCTTGACCTCTGTCGTTGTAAGAGGAAGATCCGAGCCTAGCTGCGGGACAATGTTTGGGTTGTAATGACATATACATGTTCCATGTTCATCCAACAGACAAGAAGTACCAGGACGAGCGCTACATGCTGCGTCACCTGCGCACGTCCCACACGCGGTCGCAGTTCTCGTGTCCGATCTGCCAGAAGGTGGTCACCAGCGCCGTGGGCCTGCGACACCACGTCATCACGCACAGCCCGCTCAACACATTCCGCGTGAGTTCTATATACATGTCTATTGGCCTGCGCCGTGGCGTTCCATTAATCCAGCCGGGAATCGAACCCGTGACCTCTCGTATGGCAGGCAGGGTCGCTTTTGTATGAATATGACACTTATTTGTCAATAAATACATAGAGACGAAAACGATTTTATGTATAAAAGATGTACACTACCTTTCGATGAGTCCTGGAGTTTATCTTACCACTATGCTAGCGCGATAAAACTTAATGACAGCTATCTAACGACTAACCATCGGGATCGGCTCATTGACGGATCATTTTTGTATCATTTAATACTTGTAGGTACAAGTAAAAATTATTGAGTTAAGAAAAAAGAGAATGAATAGAGAAACAAGCTTTGCAAGGTCCAGTTCAGGTCGACGACTGCTTTAAGTTATTAATCTGTGCATAACTCTTATGACTGAGTTCGACGTGGGTTTCGTAAGCCGGTTGGTTGATGTACGCAAACGTTTATGAAATGTTGCCTCAAGCGATGGTTTATTCATTCTCGACTGCGCTTTCCCCAGCTTACGAATACCTTAGGCCATCAGTTGACAATCAGCACTTAGGCTACGAATGTTACTTCGTAGGTAATAAATAATTTTGTAAATTTTTTTTGTGCGTTTAAAATTGACTTTGAATACTACTTTGACGTTTGACAGTGAATGTTACTGTTTTATTTCTTTAAACAATTTTGATAGGATTTCCGATCGAACAAACATCTCGGGAATCATTGCTCTTTTCACAAATCTGTTTTTAATGCTCATTTTGCCATACAAGGAATTGCTAAATTTTCAACGTTTAGAAACCTATCGGCATAAGTTGTTATTTGTATCATTGGGTATTTTAATTATTGGTAATTTTAATTCATTACTTGTTTTAATTATTTCTAATAATGATTAAATACAATTTCAGTGTAGAGTCTGTCCAAAGTCATACGCTGTGAAACGGACCATAGTGAAACATTTGCTCCGACGTCATTCGCTGAGCAGTACCGAAGTCAACATCAAGGACTACTACACCAGGCTGGAGCCCCGACAGTGCAAGCTGGACCTGGACGAGGAAACCATGACCAGGGTCTTCGGGCCGCCCAAGAAAAGACCCGATATACTCATAACCGACTTTGTGACGTATACTAAAGACAAGAACACGAAGAAGGAAGCTAAGGACACCAGTGAACACTCGGAGAAGGACAGCGACAGTACAGATAACGAAGCATCACAGAAGAAGATTAAACGGAAGTTTAAAGAGGAGAACCCTGAGGATATGGAACAAGATTTCCAGGAAGGGAACGAGTTGGAGCCGACAGATTTTGTCAGTGTTAAAATTGAACCTATTGAGGATGATGAAATGGAGTAGACTATGCGACTTTGTGTGGTCCTATGTTAAGTGATCTGAGTATATGTGATGATCGACAATTTTGTAATTAATTAGTAGTAAGAAGTTTTCTTCAATTATGTAAAAAGCTTTTGCAGTCAGATGTTTTTGCAATAGCGCCAAGATCATATACACATCATATCATAAATGATAAATATATGATAATAATAAATATATATAGTATAGTATATATATATATATATATAGTATAGTATAAAGATATATAATAAATGATATGATATGTATATGTCTATCATTAAATTGATTGAAGTTAAAATTAATATTACTATTATTAGTTGTGATTATTGTTAGACTTAGCCCGCAGTCAATAATTTGTCTTGTCACTTCAGTGGCAAGTGGGCCGGCACTTGTCTTGACAACAGCTACCAATCTGTTACAATATTAATACAGATGTCTTTCTACTATTGAGTAGGCCTAAACTCCATTATAATGCTTCAGTGTGGATACTGATAGAGTTATATGGATGCTGCCACTCAAGACTCTTCTAAATTTAAAAGGACTGCTATTTTTAAGCTAAAGTAAGTTTGCAATTTTTAAAGTCTCTCCTTGTGCTGTGAAGCTATTACACTTTAATATGATGTATCTACATCAAACCCAGATACCAGATAACATATAAGGTGTCCAACCTCAAACCACAAAGGCTGTAGTCCAGTCAAGTTACAATAATTAAATGCATTCAGCATTGAGCAACTTAAATGTATATTGAGGAGATTATAAAGACTAATAATTTTGTCGGGTTTTAAGAAATTTTAATTATCGATAAAAAGTATTTGTATTGATTGATTCATTCTCAACCGATATCGGACTACGAGACGGCTTAATTTTTCAATAGATTCTCATCTAGCCCAACTTATAATGTATGCGTACTATCATCGGAGAACTGTCCAATTTCGTGATTTGAAATTGTAAGTAAACTTAAGAGCATAATTTTGTAAATTTATGTTGTGTAAATTGTGTAAACATTTGCAATTTGTGCATACAGCTCTTTTTGAGTTCAGTTTAATGTTTGATATTCTATAAAAACATTGAAATCTTTTATTAAAATTAACAAGACGTTTTAAACTCACCATTTTTGTAAATATTTTGATGTAAATTACAAAAATCGTGAGTACCCATTACACAGTGGTATAAGTTAAAGAAATTGTAAGGTACAAATAAACACTAAAAGTTAGTTTTTAGAGCTCCTATATGAAAAACTAGAATGGTGCAAATATATACCACGTACCTCATTATATAGATTGTTAGTGATTTATCGTTATGTTTACCTTGCTGTTCGGTCCATTACTTGATCTGGAACAATACCATGGTAGATCAAGTTACTTTCGAATCAATTTTTCCATCTTTTTCTACTAAGTTATCCCTACGTTTTATACGTATTTTTTATTGGATATCCTTGAAATAAGTTTCCTCCGTGTGTGGCCTCTGTATGCTGTGTTGTAAGTGCAAGAAGCAGCAAACAGCGCCAGTCTTTCCCAGTGCAAGGCTACTGGTGTTTTACCGTTTAAACTATGTTCGCCATTCTGTTATTTGAAAATAGATTCTTGCCAATTCATTTACAATATATTTCCATAGAAGTAGTCGGAGTTGAAGTAGTGTTGTGTGTTATTTTATTTTATTCATTTACAAGAACACGATGAAGTTCATTACTTAAGTCAGTAGTTTTTGAGACTGTTTAGATGAGTGTGTGCTAGTGAGGGTAGACTGGAATGCTTTACTAAGCACACAATGTAGTATTAAAGAATTAGTATGATGGTTTACGATTTAATGTAAGTAGGTATCAAATGCTATCTAAAACTCACCTTTTTTTTGTTTTATAATTTTTCTTGTTTGTATTTTTATAGACTTCTTACTAAAGGTGATTTTATAAATTTGTTAAGAATTAAAATATTTAATGTGTTGTTTACCATTACAATTTTATGTTGGTGTAAGTTTATGGAATAAGATACAGATTTCGCTTATCGTATCCTTTGAAAATTGTAATGAACACATACCTGATTAGAATAATTATAATTCAAATTTTAGAAATACGAGATTTCGATTTAAAAATATACATTCTTCGTGCGTATTGAAATTGTTTCTTTTGATGTGTCTGTCTTCACGTGAAACAACTTTTGTTACTTACATCTTTAATTTGGATTGTTGGGGTAGGCATTTAAATTAGTAAGTCCCCAGTTCCCACCTAGGCCAATAACGCAGTGATGCTTTTGATGTTACCGACGTGCATGATAGTGGCTAATTACTGTCAGGTGGGTTGCGTGCATCTGCGCATTTATCGGCAATTTACAATAAAAACATTTGTTACATTTAACTCATTTGTTTAGATTGTAATAAAGCGAGCCGGAAGCTACACATTATAAACATCCCGCGGCGCCCTACTCTTGTGGCTGCGTTCCCGCGTATATTTAATTTTACAAACTTGCTGTCTCCTCACATGTTGTAATCACACATTTACAAGTTCCCCCTAATTGTATAATTAAGAAAAATAGGTCTTATGCCAGAAGAGTTCCAAATAAATTAATTAAAAAAAACATTGTCAATTAATGGAATAAGATAAATCAACAACGGACTTTTTACAAAAAGTACGATTGTTTATGAAAGCCAGGAATCGAATCCTTTCATGTCAAATAAAATATACTGTGTTCTCCATCACCATTATTTATTAATAATTAATCAATAAGAAATACTTTCGAAAAGTTTTATAAATATTCACTTTACATTTAAACAAATAGTGAATGTAAAAGATTCTATCTTTTACATTCGGATGTCTTTCGATTAGTTAAAAATATACTACATAGTCGGTTTTTTCGATTAGTCTGAGAGTAGTTCGTGGATTTCTATTATCGAGTACTTTAACATTAATAATGGTATACACAATAGGCTGAAGTGGACTAGACTGTCTCTTAATATATAATTAAGTATTTTTTTATTATTTGTATTCATACTGACACTATTTTAAAAACTATGGACACCAATACAGCATTAGTTATTTTGTTACAATGCCTATTTATGTTGTTATATTGATACCATGAGGGTTAATCCCTTATGTAGTTACAACTGTTATTGTTGCTGTCTTATTTAGTTTTAGAGATGGGTACCTTTACTAAACAGCAATTGACTATCCTGATATAATTATCCTATATACAAATAAACGATTGTTTCATGAAACAATTATTTCAGTATAAATGTTCACCCGTCAAGTAGAAAATTCAAGTTTATTACTACATTGATAAATATTACATTGTTTCATTTATTTTACTTAAAACATGTATATGTACTTACATGGCAGTATAATGTCATTGTTTCTTAATTGAACAGCAATATTACAAATGAGAATAAAGTTACATTGTAAGATTCACAGAAATAATTTCATTCTGGTTAATAACTTTTGTCTAAGAGCACATTATCTGGACAAATGTCAATTGTTATTCATCTCAACAAGGTTGTTGTATGCTGTGTAGTCAAAATATTACACATCTAGCTTTGAATAACACTGTCGTCATTGTAGTGCAGTTCTTGTAAAACAACATACTAATACAGTATGAAATATATAAAATCATATGAATGTTGCTAAAATAAATAAATTTTGTAATACTATAATAAAAAAAATTAAATAGATTTGTAATGTTAAACAAAAACCGTTTTTAGATATCTATTTTTAAGATCAGACTATTTGTTTATATGGATTAAATTCAAGGGATTTCAACTTCTCATAAATATTTAAAGTGAACATGACTATACCCATATGAAATCTTTCAACAATTACTGATGAGGCAGTGACAAAACATCATATCAGTTTGAATGACAGTCATGAAAAGTGCAACGTTCACCTTTCTATCATACATCCAATTTTTACAAACATTCAAGCATTTTTTTATATTATCTGTGTCAATTACTCACAGTAAATACTGTATTATCTCAACTCCATATCTCTATTTTATTGATTTATTATTATAAAAACAATGGTCAAGCATTTCAAAAATCTGATATTGGATGTTAGAAAAATTCAAAGGTGGACATTGGCTTTACGGATGAAACTAGCCAATATCTACTCTTAAAGATTAATATCTAATATTTATTACCCGGTGGTGTAGTTATAATACATATTAATAACAGACTATAAACACGATAACATGCATAATATATTGCTTCAAAATTTTGAATTACCTCAGACTTATTTAACAATTTTATTTACATATTTTGTTTGCTCCTTTCTTGTATTTTTGGAACGTAACAATCAGCTGGAATGAACACCAAAAAATTCATTTAGTTGGTCAAGCAGACCATATTTTTGCATGTAATTTTGAAAGCTTCCCAAATCACTGTGTCCACCAATAGTTGGAAAGCACAGTACATCAAAGTTTTTAAATCTCATCTGTTTTTGCTTTTCACTATGATTGAAATTTTCCGTTATTCTCAGACCAATTTTCTGCCAATGTAATGCTTTAATTGTTTTCCACCATTCCTTACAATCTTCTTCATTACCCTCAACACATATGACTCCAGGCTTGCCTAATAAACAGAACCCCTTTAAATGCAGTTCCTTAGATACTTTTGTGATCTCTTCAGTTTTCTTCTTCGAATAAATATGATGTGAATATATCCAGTATCTAGAAAAATTTTGTGCTGATAATTTTTCAGCAGAGTGCAATTTTGGAATTTCATTAGCATAATTTTCTGAATTATCCTGAAGCCATAGTATAGCAGTCAATATGCAAACCTCACCATCATATTTGCTTTGAAGATATGAAAATAAGTCTGTGTTTAAACTCTTCTCCTGATGTCTGTTTAATTGATTACATCTCACATGTATTTCTGGACACATTTCTGGGTACATCGAAGGTAAATGAACTGAAATTTCAAGTTTGAGTTTTTCTACATTTTGTATAATGGTATAATCCAAATGGTTTGGCGTATAGATAGTCTTTTTATCTATAAAATTTCGAATGCCGTCTAGCACTTCATTGTTGGTTATGACTATCTCTCGTGGTGTGTACATTGTCTGAAACAGTTCTAATTCTGATAGCTGTTTCGTAAAGCATTCTATTAATTTTTCTTTGTTCAATGAATTCATGTTATTTTCAGTCATCGCGACTAGCTACGTAGCTATAGAGTGGAATGGAGTTGTAATTCAGTTGTACATCACAAACTATAAAACTCGAGACACTTGTTGAAAATAGCAGCTTCCATACACTAAAGAATATGATTGATAAGATAATAAGAGAAAACATTGATTCATTCTAATCGTTTTTTACTATTCATCACTTCACTTGCTATGATTGACTGTAATGATCGAAAGGCTTTAAATTGATTGAATTAAGCTTTACAATTAGAAATTTAGGCATAGAGCTATTATGACAGAATGCAATGTCATATGTCAGAATATTCTTTAAATGTCACTGTCATATGCGACGTAATTGCATAGATAAAGATACAATAAAGATAAAATATCTACATTCGTTATTAACATAACGTATACAAAAGAAGATAAGGAAAACTTGATTTTCGCGGTAAATATAGACACAATTAGACATGGTTATTCAATCAATTTTAAATATCCAGATCATTACTGAACCTTTTATGAAACCATCAGGGTCCTTCAACCCGTTCAAACGATTGCACAAATCAATACGGTCAGGGCACAGTTATGTACATTTTTGATACTAATATTTAATTAAATTACAAATTTTCACCTATCACAGTTCACTTATTCATATAGATTTCACATATTTTAGTACATAACTGCGAATGGTTTTGGGTATAAAAGCAATTTCTTTTGTGAATAAATAATTTTTATGAAATCTTTTTTTGATCTCTGTGGTGTTTAGAGACAACACTAAAAAGCTAAAAAACATATTGGCTGTTTGACAATTTTGACATGTTTATAATTTAGATTTTAGACTTTGAACCAGTACTTTTTTAAACTCATTATTAAATTATTTTTTATCAAGTTAATTATACTGTAAAATAATATCATCAAGTTAATATTGTTCTATTATGTAATAATATCTATTTAGGAGTAATTGTTTATACAGATAAAAATATGTACAACCCAGCAGTTACAGTTAGACGAATAGATGTTTTGCTTCGTATTTTAGGAAGTCGTAAAAGGTTTTTAACTGCAAATTATGTGAGAGCATACTCTGGTGAAGGTAGAGTGACTATTGGAGATGTGAGTAAAGAACTGGTGGCTCCAAAAAGAGTTGAATATGTACCGCGAAAATATAGTGAGTTTTTTCATGTACTTATTCTGATATCTAACCTAATGTAACCTAAAATATGATATAACTTATTTATTATTTCGTTATCTCTAACGTACACGATCTAATAACTCATTTATCTTTTAAAACCAAATACTGTATAATAATTTCAAGTCTGTTTTTGTAATAGTTTAGTATTTTCGAGTTAAAGTTCGTCATTTCACAATAGTTTCGTCACAAATAAAAATGTGATAGTGTATATCACGTATACATATTTGCAGTTACTGTAATGGATAGCGAATTAAAGTATATATCTCAAAGCACACTAAGAAACTTACGATGGATGATGCAGAAAGATATTCTTGGTCAGGACATGTTCCTCTTGGGTAGGCCAGGCCCCAGCAGGTATGTAATAATTTGTACAGTGATTATGTATTTCATGGCTTTTATTTAAGAAAATAAAACAAAAGTTGTTTGGCACAGGTGTTTTAGGCATGGTTACTTTGTGATATGCTATATACTTTGTGCTATGATAAGTGAACTTTCTATTGGGACTAATTAAAGGTATTTTTTTTTAGCTTCACAGAAATTTAATACAATGTTGATTTGTTACAATTTTCTCTCATTTTAAACATTTGATGTTTCAGTACCATATGTCACAACTGCCTCTAATAATTGAAAAGGTGGTAAAAAGAAGTTAAAACAGAAAAAAATGCTTGAATAAATTAAACGACCACCCCTTGCTGTTCCTGAATAAATTAATTACATGTTGAAAATTGGAAATAATTATTGTATTACATAATCATTCCTCTTCTATTTCAGTTAATAAAAATATTGAATTCATTGCACCTTATCAATTTTCTCTCAGAAATATAAATCAAGTGAGCATATTTGAAGCCAGAAAATAATTGTAAAGGATAAGGGTTTATCTATGTAAATGTGGCTTTTAAATTAATTTTCTGATAAATTAATCTTTTCATCTTCAATTATTAGCTAAAAAGTATGCTGTTGTACCTATTTTGGTTGTGTTATAATTGCAGCTAGATAGATAAATATAAAAAATGTTGGCAGGTCCACCTATTAAGGTCAGATAATACAGAGCTTTATTAATTCTGTTTAGCGAAACCTTATTCTCTTTTGGATTGTTGAAACTATTTCTATTTATCAACATAATTTGCTTATGTTGGGAACAACTAACTCAATTATATTGACATGGTATGTAGTTGTGTGGGAGGCAGACATTAACAAAATTTCCTGACCCCTTCCATTCTTACATGGATGCAGTTCTTAGTTCATTAGAATATTGTTATGATTAAATCATGTAAGAAATCTCCTGGTAGTATAAGAGCTTGTGATACTTAAGTTGACCACTTACATTTTAACACAATGTAACATGTAAATAGTGATTAGAAACATTGACGTATATACTATTCTCTTTCAACTCTTATAGTAGAATTCAAGGGTAAATACTATGATGAAACGTGTAGATTGTAAGTACAATGAATGTACTTTATACTTCACCCTTATATAAGGCTAGCATATAGGATAGGACTGAGTGTTTTGTTTGCACAAGTTTTGTTTTTTTTTAGACGGAAAGTAGCACTGCAGTACTTGGAATTAACACAGAGGGAATTAGAATATGTTGCTCTATCGAGAGATACCACTGAAGCTGATTTGAAGCAAAGGCGTGAGATACAAAGTTCTACAGCTAAATATTTAGATCAGGTTTGACTTGCCAGAAAATTCCTGAAATTCCAGATTTTACTATAAATTTACTTGAAAAAGCCTACTCTAAAACCCCATGGTGAAAAAGTGCTCGAATTATGGGTGAGAAAGGGAAAAAGGGAAAACCTCATACATCACTCTCTTTAAATTTACTAAAGAACATACATTTTTGAAAACTTTCTTCGTCATTTCCCATAAATTGGAATTTTGGAGTTAAGTCCCTTTCATTCTAAGGGTGCAATATGTATATTCAGTTTTATGTCTAAATACCGGACGATGAATCAGACAGGCCAAGATGATACTTGATCATCGTCGGTAATAGACCTCTATAGTATCAATACGTCACTGATGTGTTGCCAACCAAAAAGGGAGTGGTTCACCCATTTTATTACTAGCTCTCCAACACTGTATTATACAGCCCAGGATAAATTTACTTTTGCAATATTTGCCTTCACATTCTGTTCTGTGGTGGTGTGAAATCCTCAAATACCTGAGAGCATTAATAGTATGCAGACTTGGTTTTAGATAACACTAAATTAAATAATTGCTACATTGGCTAAATTATTTCACACAGAAACATTTTTCTATGGGGACACAATTTTTTGCTTGCCTAGGATCTGTAATTTTATTTTTTCGCCAGAGCGCCGTAAGAGCAGCCATAGAAGGACGAGTGCTGGTCATCGAAGGCATAGAGAAAGCAGAACGCAATGTGTTGCCAGTACTGAACAATTTGCTCGAAAACAGGGAGATGCATCTGGAGGACGGCAGGTTTTTGATACCGGCCAGTAGATACGACAAATTGTTAGAGGTAAGGCGATAAGTGTATGTTAATTTTTAACAATTTTGAGAAGGATGATGTGCTCTGGAAATATTTCACCATAATCCTCCAAAGCAATTTGGTGAAGAGTTTAGTGAACAAAGATTTTTTTATATTTATACTGTTTAAAGGCTTTCCAAAGACTTGATAATAGTGATAACTAAGGCCAATAAGGTTACAACCAGAGATTATCCATCCAAATTTCGACTGTTCAAGGCATGATTAAATTTCCATCACTTACGGTTGGATGAATGTGAAAATAGTTTAAGTTTATGAAACCTTATTTGACTTGTCTGTCAAGTTTAAGAGAGAGGGCCATCGACTGATTTCGCCCATGACATCCAATACCGGCCGATGTCAAATCGGTTTAAGGCGACTGCTTTATGTCTGTGTACTTTAAGGCGAAAAAACATATATATATATATATATATCACATATATCATATATATATATATATCATTGTAGTGATGCTGCCTGCACACGTCGGTCTAAAGTGTGTGTATTTTGTTTACATCAAGTCTAAATTCAAAGGTTAAAGGAGGAAACAAATGTAAAACTTTTGGTTCAGTTAATATCTTGTTATAACTGTATATGTATTGTATGTTTTAATAAATTCAACAGGAGCACGGAGCTGAGGAAGTGTCAAAATGGAGGTTGGTTCGTGTAGACGAGAACTTCAGGGTGATCGCTCTGGGACTACCGGTACCGAGGTACAGCGGACAGCCGTTAGACCCACCGCTGCGCTCACGGTTCCAGGCGCGAGATGTCGCTACGATCGGTTTTGGGGTGAGTATTTTTATGTCATCTGCCAACAATGTCTGTATGTATTCACCGCCGCTTATTGGCATGACACCAAAGTCAATCAATTTGACTGGCGATTATGTACTTGGTGGTAAATTTTTATTGCAACCAATGGATATTTGGACGTAATTTAATACACTAATAGACCAATTAGTCCTCTAATAGAACAGTCTGTTTGAAGTATTTTTTATGTTTAGCCAGTACACGACGTAATTGGTGACGTGATGGTACGTGGTCACCACCGCCTAGGAATTAAGTTTCATTTGCACCTCTTCAATACTTCAATTATGGTGTAGTAGCAATGTTAAAGCACAGCTTATAGGCAAAGTATATTATAGTATAGATGAATATATCAATGAAGAGGACGCCTGGAAACAATAGTGTCGAAAACAGTTCCGCACAGGTTTAAACTTTGTAATGAGGAGTGCTGAGGACTTTCTTTTGCCGTTTCTTCTCAATGTTAAACTCTATACGAAAGTAGAAGGAAAAATAACTTGTTTAAGTGAATTTACAGAATACCTATATGATTAAATTATTTTGAATTTGAATTTGTAGAAGCAACATTTTAATGTTTAATCATGTGGAATACATTTTACGATGTGGCCAAACCACAGGCATTATCGCATTTTATGATATGGCTAAATATTGTTAAACGTTAATGACAATTAGTCATTTCAAAAAACATTAGCATTGCACGAAGCGGTTAATAAACCTTTACCATATTGTCAGTTCTAGGATCAGACGATGACATGTTTATTTAAATTTATCTAAACTTTTTATTGAAAATTAAAATTGAAATTTTTCAATATTCGGGTCGCAGTTTTTATTATTTATTATTTACGTGGATATTATGCATTATTTCCTAGTTCGTATGATCGTTCCTGGATAAGCGTATATTATTAAATCAAACTCAATGGTCTTTGCACATCATCGCACTGTTCCTCTGCTATGCTGCAACCTCGAACGCGGGAGGCAGAGGTCATAGTCGACCACATTGACATCAACACTGGAGACCAATTGGAGATATCTCTTGGACAGATTTCCTCATATCACTTCATAGAAGCAAGTTATGATTAAATTCAAAAATTATATCAAAACTTCTGAGAAAGTAAACTTTCGGTTCTGCTGGTGGCGTTGGACTCAAGTTTCTTCGTCAAGGATTCCGGCATAAAAATATGCACTTGCTTCTTCGTCTTACTCATATCAGGTATAAGTTTGTTATTGATCAGTTCAGCATACTGTTTCTCTACTGCATTCCTTTCAGACACCATTTTCTTTCGCGTTTCCACGATATTCGCTTTCATGTCTTTTACCTTTCTGTTGTCTTTTTTGTTGTCACTCCGTGGCGTGCTCTTGACTTTTCGTGACTGTCGCGCGTAGTTCTCGATCGTATTCGCAGATGTTGGCACATAAAACTCACTGCGGTCGATAATGCCACTCGTAGGTACTTTTTGATCGAGCGGCTTGTCCTTCAATCTCAAGTCTGTAGCTGTTTTCGATTTCGTCAAGTTTCGCCTTTGAATCTCTGGCCAGCTATGTCTCGGCTGTGTCATCCGCTCCACGTTGTCGGGGGCTACTAGATCTATTTTGCCAGCTAAATCCAACCACTGGAGGACCCTGTCTGATAACTCTGTGTTCTCCTTGACGTCGATTCTTGCCGTTCTGTTACTTTTCACCGCCTTCATATTTGTTACACTGTTAAACGTCGAACGATAGCTTTCAAACACGTATAACGGTTGTGGCGATGCTTTGACGATTATTTCGTCATCTGACTGTTCCACTTCGGAGAGATCAAGTTTTTCTATAGCGGGTATCGTTTCAATTTTCTGTGTTTCACTGTCGGTTCTGATGACAATATGTAGTTTTCTCAAGCAGCCTTCTAAGTCATCGACGTGATGGCTGAGACGCGACCGGGTCTTTCTGCTTCCAATGGGTTTAGAACCGTTGAAACTGGCCGAGGAGTGTGGTCTTCGTTTATTCGCATTTAACTCCAGTAGGTATGGGTCGTCGTGTGTTAGGATCGCGTGTCGGAATCCGTCGACCCACACAGTTCTAATGTACATAGGGCGTTGAGACGACTCCCAGAGCACGGGCATATTACACCACTCACCGGCTAAACTTTAACGCATCCAGACACGCGAGGGTTGCCGGTAATGTGTTTTGAAGTTTGTTTTGTTTTCATAATTGATTGTTATTTCAAGTCGTGACCTTTTGATGGTTCTGAAAGCAAATACAAATTTCTAAATGTTCTAACAACATAATGTATTTATTTATTTATTTATCTGTATGTCTTTTATAAGAAAAGAAAAGAAAAGAAAAACAGCCAATTTTGGACATATATACAGGAATAATAAATATAACTTATTAAAATTAATAATTGAAGGGAACTTTTAAGGAAGTAGAGGTCCAGGTAGAAGAAGAATTTCACGGATTGGAAATATAAGGGACTGGCGTTGAACATTCTAGGCGTTGGTCAAATTTTTTTAAATCTGTTACTGTTAATGTAACCAAACTTCCAGTGGGCTGAAGCCAAAACAATATATGTTTTACGTGATATATAGGACCATTTATCAAACACGTGAAATCGTGTGAAAACATGTTTAAATTGTAACCGTTTAATTAATTATGTATAAAGCCGAAGAGTAACAACCTGAGCAGTCTAATTGATAAGTCGTTGAGCTGTCGCCGCTTGCGTTGCGTCCTTTAAAGTGATTAATTGGAACCCGAACAGGGCGTGCGTGATTCGTCGCAATTATAATATGTCGCCATACCCCGTTCAGTGGGGAACGACTCACGGTTTCTTATCGTATGGTAATTTTATAAATTTACATCACATACTGGCTTTATAAATAGAAATGATAAATAAAAAGTTAAAACAAGGTGCCAATGTAAAAATATTTATTCATAATATTTAGCTTCCAGTAGTTATTCTACTTAAAATATCTATTGTCGTACGGGTGCGATCACTTAAAGATTTTTGTAGCATAATTTCTCTAATGAGAACTAATCCGCGTAGATAGAGGTATGCATGGAACTGCTTAAGTCTTGCAATTAAGAAGCAACTCTAATAACCCAAAAAATACAATATTTTTTAAATATATCCGACAACTTATAGAACTATTCAAAATATTCATAATATTTTTTCGGTGTTTTCAAATATTTGTTTTCAAATAAAAATAATTTTGCTTTCTTACAGTTTCAGTGTAACTATAATTTTGCAAAGTAACAAAATTACAAGTCGCGTTTTGAATTTATTATTATCAGTAAAGGAGTTTCATTATTTGTCTACTCACTTCATTACGAAATCGTTAGAATTATTATTTTTCTATTTATTTACCCTATATATAGTAAGTGTTCCTTTTAGTTAGTGAGAATGTGGAGTACGCGGTAGAGAAAATAAAAATAATTAATATAAATATTATTAAATTAAATAAATAATTATAATTCATTTATAAAGGACAACCTCATTAGATCATATCCAATAAAAAAATAATTGTGTTCCAGTGATAATTCGTAAAATATTAAAACATTTATAGGGATTTGTGTTTAACTGATCATCTAATATTAAAAACTAACGTGTGAAAATACTTTTCATTGTTAAAAACAACAAATATCTAACATTAAAAAATTCATAAAATATAAATAATGAAGCCGCTATGTGGAGTTTTTAAGAGTCGAGGAAGGTAAATAATACGTAAATTTTCTCGCTATGATTTGTCGGTCTTTTAATAAATGATCTCTGAAGTTGTTTTAATAGTTATTTCCATTTGAATAGGTATAAGGTATACTTACATACAGCTCTCTTGGTAATGTTCGTCAACAAATGAAGATAATTAACAGACATTGTTACTTTTCGTCTTTCGCTCTCGAACGCGTCGAAACCTAAAATGTCTTTATGAGTATACATGAATGGGATTCTACCATTGAATCGTCTCTGAATCTCCGTCAACTGTACACAGTCACAATGAACTTCCACTGGAATATTGCAGAAGGATTTTACGTTTTGTCTTCATCGGTTGGGGAAGTCGTAAAGTTTTACGAGGCAATCGTTTCTGTGTCTATTCCTTATGTTCTGATGAAGCTTAAAATTTTTCGTTTCCAAAATTCAGCACGACCAGGAACAGTTGTTTCCGGACGGCGATGTGATAAGCCAGGTCGGGTGCCGTGTGCCGTCTTTGCGTATTTCCGTTCAGTGTGTGACTGGGGGCCGTCGCGGAGCGCTCAAGGTTTTGTCGTCGTGCCGGGATAGAGCCTCGTTCACAATGCATGCGATTTGCCATGAAATCATTAGGGGATTAAAAGAAAGGTCGGATCTTCTGTAAATCTATCTACAAACAACTTGTGCTGGAAACGGGAAATGTACTTATAATTATTGATATGTAAGACGTTATGTATGTATGAATTTAGTGTATAGAATATTTATATCTATATTCTAGTAATAAAACTATAACGGGATCGAATCTGTGCTTATTATATTTTATGGAAATTTTAATTTAAGGCAGATTTATTATCGATATAGAAGTCAAACCATATATGTATATTTTTTTTCTGTCTCTCAGTCTGTAGGTCTGGCTGCATTATCACAGTAAATAGATACCACTAAACAGATTTTAATGATACTTTGCATTTAAGTAACTTACATTGTGGGCCATAATGTAGGATATTTTTTATTCTGGGAAATGGACCTGTTTCGCGGTCCTAGAAATTAAAGTTAATACGGAAATTATATTAAAAGGCCAGTAAATATTTTTTTCATCCCATCTATTTGAAGAGGCGAACGGTTCCTTGATAAGTGCGAGCAAAATGGGTAATTTCGCACTTATCAAGCACTTAAAACAATGACGAAATGACTTGAATTAAAAGCAATTCGCTTGGATAAAGTCCTGGCAGGTAATAAAAAAAGCGCGCCTGCCGAGGCGGCATTGGTTAAACAAATAAAAATACGCGAGAACTTGTTATTCGTTTTTTATCGATATATTACAAACAATTTTAATTTGGTTCGTTCGTCACTACTAAAAACATCTCTTATTTATTTTTCTCGTAGAGGGAGATAAAAAGCAGAATGTACCACACGGTACGAAAACTATTTACCCTCGAGCTACGTACTTTGAATCCCTCGCTATGCTTAGAATTCTATTCTACAATCCTTCGCTTCGCTCTGGATTTAAACAATCGCTATCGTCCTAAATACATTATTTGGTCCCTTGTGACACAATTTACTGTTGACTGTATGGTTACAGCTATTGTAATAAATAAATATATCTCTAATTGACAGAACTAGATAAACCCATTCCTAAAATAATGTAGGTGCTATTTCTAAATATAAAGTGTAGGTTTTATGAAGCGAAGCGAGATCATTTTCTTGGTTAATAATACATTTTTATACTTACCTTCATTGTGAACAAATCGTTGTTTTTAAAGTTTATCGGGTGGTTGAATTACATCATGCAACCCGCCTGTGTATTTGCATACTTTGGTTGTCGCAAGCAGAAGACAATTATTAGTTTAAAACTTTTATTTAAGGTTTCTTATCTATATCTTAAACTAAAAACAAGTTAAATTCGTCAATCAGTAAATCGGACTATTAATTTGGTCTGATATTAACTAAGTAAGCCGAATCGCGACGTTAAATATTTATTGAAGTTTTTTAAGGCTTTGTTATCGATATAAAGATCAAAATATATATTATCCAGTTATTTATTATGTTAGCACTTATGCATAAATAACTGTAGTAAGCACTTATAAATATATTGTTACGAAGCTTCTCGAAGTCGGCAGGCTTACGAAGTTTCTAGAAGGGTGGCCGACCGTTACGGTGAGGCAAACAATAGAGGCAATAAAAGAGAAACCCAGGTAGTAATAAAAAACTACCTGGGTCACTCCAGGCCAATCTGGCCCGTATGCCTCAAGCAAAAGGGGCGAGATTAGCATTGACGAGGGCCGAAATGGGGTTGTTACCTGACCCGCTATTGTTATGTCGATTTCCGGGAATTCCTGTGGTTGTTGTCTACTTCAACAAAGGGCGTGGAAGGATCTGGAAGCCCGGAAATCGATATAAATAGCGGGCAGGGTCGGCCACAAGGCATTCGGTCTCCGGATACGAAGTGAAGAGTTCTCTCCCTACAAAGCGGATACCTGCGATCTCCGAGTATAACTGTGATTGTGAAGTGTGTGTCTTCACTCAAAGTCTCTGCGGAACTATTGTGGCATTTTTTCGAGCCTACGGATCCTGACACGTAACAATATTTAGAAATTCTGCTTGTATGAACTATTAGGACGCTCGGGTCGCACTGAAATATCAGGCAGGTGTGGCTCCCTCACGCCGACGCTTGAGTGCGAATCTTTTCTGTCTTTATTGTATCTTGATATATATTATGTCCAATACTGTTTGTTACACAAGACAGAATAAATATGTCTTTCTTTCTTTCTTTCTTTCTTTCTTTCTTTCTTTCTTTCTTTCTAGACCTATACCCTACACCCATACCTATTTAATCTTTTAATTATTATTAATATTCCATCTTAGTCAAGTGAATATTCATAATAACAATTTTAAGAAATAAAACCCCTTATTTTATTTGCACCTCTCTGATTTGACTTGATTTTCCTGTACAGATGTTTGCCAGTGTTTCACCATAAATTATATTAAATTTACAATCCGCCATGTTATGCAACAGTTCAACAAAACTTTCGGCGCGGTGCCTCCGTTTCGTTTTATTCGCTCAGTGAAACTTTACTCCTTATCAATAAAAAAAAAACGCGGTTAGGTAATTTTTGCCCCGGTTAGTTAGTTAGTTTCAAACAGTAAGGAAAAGTCAAACATTAAAGTTTGGTCGAAGTAACTGTATTTTCTTTTTAAGGAAAAATAAAACTTGGCTTCATTACAATATGCTACAAAATGAGTCGATAGGATTGAAAAAATAATCTTCATTTTTCCCCAATACTTTTAATTGTAGCATAAAAATTGCTACTCTTACCATATTCGACAAAGGACGGCCCAAATATTGATTAATTAACAGTTATATAAGATGTTTAAATCGCTGAGAAGTGTCGTTTATCACGCTTGGCACCGATTTTAAACATTTCGGCAGACAGCGCAAATGATATTTTATTTAATAATTTTATTTCATTTTTATTCATTTCGTTGTCGCATGGGATTGTATATGTACTTAATGTACGTAATATTTAGTTTCGTATCTTTAGTTTTTAATCAACTGTTTGTCGCTTTTTAGTGCCACATTTTGTATCGTCGTATAGTCGATAATTTTATGACATTGTCAATTTTTTTTATAATTTTTTATAAATTGATGCATTCAACATCTTAGATTTCATCACCACTTACCATCGGGTGGGATTGTTGTAAGGCATTCACCTATTGTATGTAAAAAAAACGCTTTATAATACTTTCAGTCAAGGTAATTCTGCTTTCGTTGGTCCTTTTGCTGTACCTCAATCAATGTTTCAAAATAAACCGTTCGTAGTCTTAAGCTAAGTTCGCTATTACCCAACCGGATCCCCCAAACTGTTTGTTGACACGGCATTTAAGTTAATGCGATCAAATGAATAGTTCCGAGACCTATTACTCCTAATAGCGGCACCGATAAACATCTTGTTCCAAAATTAGCACCGAATTGATTACATAGCTGTATGCAATCTTAATATGTCGCTTATACTATGTTTATTTATATGGATATATCAAATATTCTAGTCTGACTGGTATTACGGCTAATTACCGGTGTAACTATCTAGTAAGTTGCGCAACTTCAAACAGAGCTACAGTGAAATTAGAGGTTGGTCATGGAAGTGAGTTCTAATG
This sequence comes from Megathymus violae, assembly GCA_003671415.1. Classification (NCBI taxonomy): domain Eukaryota; kingdom Metazoa; phylum Arthropoda; class Insecta; order Lepidoptera; family Hesperiidae; genus Megathymus; species Megathymus violae. Next base: position 1,353,581 of record PDGT01000074.1, read on the forward strand.
GAGAGGTGCCTTGTTAAAGATAACAATGATAACTCATTACATAATATACAAGAAGTTCTGCCTGGGTTTCGGAGCTTCAACTTTAGTATAGTACGGTACTAAAGTATCTAGTTTCATAGTCCTTATGTCCTTAACACTGTACTAGTCTCTGCATGAATATCCTTAACTTTAGCTTGAAAAGCACCAGAATATCCAAATATGGTTTAGTCAAATGAGAGATCTTTGTCAGATATGATATATTGGTGTAAGGTCGTGTTTACACTCCTGTCAATTGCTCAATTCATTTGACTTGGAAAACACCTACCTCTGTAAATGGAACATTTCGTCCAACAAATTCATTGTGAAAGGGTATATTGGTTATGGTTACTAGATAATGGTCATTCTCATTATACGACTCTGTATCGTGTATATTTATCATCATTATTCTATCGTGCTTTATTAATTTAATCGCGGTTTTTTGTCTCTTAGCACTTGGAATTAGAATAAAATACATTTATCTGCTGGTGTGTTTTAACATGGCTCAAAGGGAATTATTTAACTAATGATTTCAAGTAGGGAATATGTTTTACCTCGTTATAAAGGAGACTAAGGAGTAATGAGGTCTATTGCCTTCTTTACCACGATGCGGAGGATAGGACGATGGTTTTGTAGTAAATTCAATTGTAGGAAGTTTTTATTCCACCCAAAAGCATCCGACATAGCCTAAAGACTGTTTATAAACGAAAATTTTCCTTACATTTTTCTGATACTAATCTAATTCGTATCGTCCCGCAATGGCAGTAAATCTTTTATTTTTGGCCACAAGCATTTGATATTTTTACTAATATATTGGCAACGTAAGTTATTAGTGTTATTAAATGCTTCGTCGCATTGTAAAGATTCCATAAATAGTATATGTCCAATTTTTTTTTTATCTTCTGCTTCTGTTAACGTGTAAAACCATTTAGTTTTGAAGAAGAGTGTGGACGCGCTTTCAGGTGTGACTTTAACTACGTTCCGCGTTATGTGTTTCTGTCAGATAAAACAAAAAGGTTTACAGCTAGCTTAAGGTTCTTTATATACCGTACTAAGGACCCGCCCCGGCTTCGCGTGGGTGCAATGTAGATACTAATATTGGGCAGTGTGGAGTGATTAATAATATTATTTTTAGTTTACAAATATTTTAATAGTTGCGACGATGTGATTTTTGTTTTGAAGCGCGATTTTGTTATTTAAAAAGACTAAGTCGCGGGCACCATTTAGTGTATTATACATACATATATATAAAAGTTCCTCTTGAATCGCCCTATCTATTGCTGAAAACTGCATTAAAATCCGTTGAGTAGTTTAAAAGATCTAAGCGAACAGACAGCGGATGCGACTTCATTTTATACTACGTACAGATAATGTTTCTATCGCTCCGTTCAAGTGCTCGTAATATGTGAATACCTAGAAAGTTGCAATTTTTTTCTTGTGTTAATTCTCTTTTTTTTTTCCTTTGCGTGAAATCCAACGTAACATTGAAACCGTCAGAAATAATAACTGTTCCACTATTAGGCTTGGGTCTCTTGGATATGCTGGTCAAATGTAAGTTACATATATGTGACATTTGATAAAAGCAAGCAAGCAAGCAAGTAATAATTTACGTGTGCATACATCGTTCAAAAACTTAGAGCTGCGTGCAGGATTCGCCGAGGAACTATGTCCCAAAAACGGGAGACTGACCTTCAGGACAAAAGGGAAAAAGATATGTCCATTTCACCTTGTAATTTACAACACGGTAAATTTAAGAATTTATAACATAACAACAATAACGCCCTATAAGTTGCATTTAAGGGCGCTAAGTAGGATTCCGGCCGCTGGTTTTCAGAGTGACCCTTAGCCAGATGCGTGGTGTTAATTAATAATAAAATGAAAT
>PDGT01000074.1:1355694-1405759 GCA_003671415.1 Megathymus violae
TAATTTGAGGTCTTCGGGCAATAAGTGGTATCTTGACTGCTTAATATTGTAAGTTGTTAACCCTCCATTGATGGACATGAATAGGTGTATTCTAGGCTCCTTTTTTGAAGAGAAAATCGCTGTGCCCTGCAATGGCTTATGGACGGATTATGCCATTCTTTATGATTACTATTAGATATATAAAAAAAATATCGAAATAATAGATAATTTCTAGCCATTGTAACTAATCTTTAGTTCCAAATGGAGCAGCGTGGGAGTACGTACCAGGTTCAACTTATTGTGTGAGAAAATAAATTGCAGAATTCATATTATTTCCAACATTCTAATGAACAAACTGTTAACGTTTGTTGATAATAAGTCGTCTGAATTAATATCCGCAGTGATTGCGGACAAATTGTTTCCGTAGGCTAATGGGGTGCTTGCATGCCAACACCTGCACCTGTGGAGGCTTTAATAATACACAATCACCGAGCCGGCCGTCTCTGCGGTTGCCCTAGGGCTGCCGCGATTGTAATAAAGATGAAAAAGAAAAATAAAAGTTGTATAACGTTTTATGTGACAATTAATTTTGTTGCCACCATTCCTGTAGACTTGTTGGTATTGACTCACCGAAATAGATATATGTTTACTCTCGGCGTTGCTGGTTTTTGGTATAGTTTTTCTGTTACATAAACAGTTACTGCGGCCGGATGTGAACACTTTGTTTTACAGGTAGACTTTCTACTGAGTCACAGGTACGTTTATATCCGGGATCTTACAATACATATTGGTTTTCATATATTATAATATACTAGCTGTGCCCGCGACTACGTCCTCGTGGAATTTAACAAAAAAGTTATTTAGTAGAAATAAAAGTAGCCTAAGTTACTCCTTATTACATCAGCTACCTGCCAGTGAAAGTCCCGTCAAAATCGGTCCAGCCGTTTCAGAGATTAGCCGGAACAAATAGACAGACAGACAAAAATAGGAAAAAATGTTATTTCGGTATATACATTCATATGCATGTAGTAAAAAGCGGTTATTTTAATATTAAGAACAGGCACTCCAATTTTATTTATGAGTATAGATAATTAGCTGCCATATTGGATTTCACAAATTTTATCTGGAATTTGGGCTGACTCTCCCGAATATGCTGTTCATGAAACAAGCCTTTCACTCAATTTAACAAATATTCCAACTAGATCAACGTCTAATAACCACCTACTAGTTTTCTTACCTTCAAATATTTTTTACTACTAACTTATCATCGCTTCGATTTGGAAAATTTCTTAGAATGCATGTATATCTCGGGATAAAATATATTCTAGATTTTGAGCCAATATATAAGTTCCAAATATCCCAAGAAATATCTAAATATGTTCAGTGGTTTTCCTTTTATATATATATATATAATATATTTTATATATATATATATATAATGTTATTATGTTATATTACCAAATTATATTAGATATACAAATTCGGCCTCATCACAGTTGGTAACATAAGGCCTTTTAGAAAATAATCTATCGTCGGCTATTACATCACGACGTTGGGTTTCCGTACGCCGACTGCTACGCATGTATGGCTTTTGTTCTACACCGTGAACTATATGACAGTATTTATGGTCTAACGTCGGTGTTGCCTACAGCGCGCTGTTCACGGATCTATAAAGATTTATGAGCCAATAAACAGTTTTATGGTGAGCATATTTTTGGACGTAGGTTGAGAACGATGTTCGTCTAGTGACATATCGTTACGTATTATCGGAATATGACGTGGTTAAATTGCATTGCATTTCGCTTGATGGGCCTAAGTTCGGATAATGCACAATCTTGAGATGTTGAGGGCTCTATCCCAGTCCAAGCCAACTTACCTGACTCGTGGTGCATCCAGAACAACGGACTAGGCGATGGTGGAGACGAATGCTCTTTTGTACCTTTCCCATTGGCATTTGGTTCCCATTGGCAGTACGGTTCTTCAACTGAAGCTTCTATTTCTGATGTATATAGGTGACGCGCGACCCGCACATCGTGGTCACAGATCAGACCTGTCGTGGCCGCGAGTCATTTAGTTGGGTCGGAGCGTCACTATGCAATGCACCCGTCACATAAATTCCGTTTTAAACGCAGCATGGCCGCGGCGATGTAACTTTAAACTCGTCGACTTGTAAATAGTGGATAATAATCATTAATAATTTACTGAAATAGGTACCACTGTACGCTACGTAAATCTTAGAGATTACTACAGCTTGGTATCGCGTGACGTTTTCGCTTCTTGCCCTACGCGTAATTGCCGTTTCGGCTGCAGAATTAATTCAGGACGATAAATTGTCCAAAATTTGAAGCCTTAAAGCTTTACGGCCAACTTTGATTCACCGGAAAATTAACATGCAAATTTGTGAGGTCGTACTAGTTACTTTAACGTTTTACGACAAGATTTAATGATAGTTTTGTTTGTAGTTTGAGACTGATATCAAATTTGGAAATGTTCCAGTTTGGTATTTAACTATTACCCAGTAAACCGCCCTCGCTTCGCTTCAGAAAAACGACGCCTGACCCTTAGAAATAGCACTCTATTGTTTTCGCACTGGGTTTTTCTCGTCTTGTGAATTAGAAATATAATAATTTATAACTTTTTTATTTATCGACGGATTGAAATGAAACTAAGATTAAATGCTAAGTGATGCTTACTCCAATACATTAGTGAAAACCGTAACGAAATCGTTTAAGCCGTTCTTGAGATTTGCGCGTACAAACACAGACTAATAGACAAAAACTCTAATAACAATTGCCCATAATAATAGTTCTTCTCATATAACCTTTATGTACATAAGGCGATTAGTTAAAACTTTATCATACGTATAATAGATATTGAAGTCATTTGTTATCTTCATCATAACCCATTATTGTCCTGGAATTATATGATACGGTTAAGGCGTTCCATAACATCCCGTCTATGTATGTGTAAAAATATTTTTTTTAAAAAAAGGTGACGTGGTTCCCCAAATACACAAACTCACAAAATTCACACTCTGTTTATATTATATTAGTATATATTTAATCATAGCGTATTCATTTAAGACATAGAGAGCTAATATTGAAATGTCGCTGAGCCCGTAATTACAATAATTGTTGTCCAGAACAAAAGTATATGACACTGCCTTTTACTTCAAGTATTGCTTCCTGATTTGCACTATGAGTTCGTCATTTAGCTTGAGGTTCTTCCAAGGTTAATTGGCCATCGTTGAAACCAACCATCCTATTCGTTTCGTTCAGGAGCATCTAACCACGTTAAGAGACGAGGCACCTCAGGTGGACCCTTCCAAGTTGGAGCAGCTACTGTCGGCAGCATACGCTCTCATCAGCCCCGAGCTTCAGCAGATCAGCTTGCCTGATTTCCCCGTGGACAATCTTCATGCGGCTGCGTTAATTCTGGTGAGTCCGGCTAAATTATTCTGTACCAATAACAGATGGCGCCAGGTGAGTTCCTGAAACGTGTTATCAATGTTTTTTTAATCTGTGACACAAAAAATTATCATGTTCGGTCTGATAGTCAAACATGATAGACGAGGAGCCCTCGTTTAAGTGTTGTTATAGCCTAATCTCGTTAAGTTTTATCTCCATGGCAATTATGACGTTATAGCAAAATAACTTGTAATAATAACCTTATTCAGTAAAAATGTTCGTCGTTGTCATTAAATTAAAAAGGCATCCCTCGAGTCTTGAGACAGATACATACAGTGGTACGAGGTATCAGATATTCAAGGTCTTTGTTATTATTTTTACCACGTAATACTTCCATATCATAAAACATCAGTATGGATTCGAGCCAGTCGTAATGTGTCTCAAGTTATCACGTAGTCTCTTGACGTGCGTGATAAAGCCGACACCGAGGCCGCCGGTGTCTGGTCCCCGTGTGGCTTCACGCGAACCTGTCATCGGATGTCATTCAAGGTTAAGGTGTTCCGAATACCCGACGCGTTTGTTGTAATTGTAATTGCCCAAGAAAACTTTTTAATTGGTTAATCCGAAGCTCTCTTAATTACTGAATGTGAAACCAGGGCATTAAAATCACTATATGTTGTAATTTCATACAATTATGAGTATATGAAAATATTTTTTAAATTCATTTAAATAAATAAAATTATATTGCCATATATTTCGTCACCAGTGATGCTCACTTAACTAGAGTTGGACGAGTTTGCTGTAGTTGTAGTTGAATTAAATGTACGTGTATACTGTGGATGCGTTAAAAATTTTATTGATTATTTGGTTTGGAACACTTAAAAACCTAGTTTATGTTTGTGTTTACATGAAATTGTCATTAATTGAAAGCTTTTTTGTTGGAATAATGACTGTAGTGTATCTGTTCGATACAGGTCGACATTGTCTTGTATACCGTTGGATGAGGTAGTCGTCAATCGGTCGGTAGGTGAAGGTGGCAGGTTTCAGTGTTGTGACCAACAAGGTACGGGTCGGACGGTTGTCAGTCCGTGCATAATAGTTCCCACGTGACTGTCATAAGCACATGCGTTTAATTATTGCAATATTCATCTACCCAAGTTAATTTTTTTAACAACCTTTGGGGGTTGATTGGTAGAGAATGCTTTTATCATTATTTCTGCTTTTTACACCACATTGTATTAGGTATAATAAAGTTTAAATAAATAAACATTAACACGTTAGACGACCTTGTACTCGTAGCTCAGTGGGTACCCTGCCTGTTATAAGGTCTCAAGTTAGATTTCTCGAAGAGTCGGATATTCATGTGACATAAAAATATTTGTACTTGGATTTTGATCATTTGTCTTTGCCACCGGGCGGGGTGTAAGTTTGTTTTTAATTTTTAATATATTAGAGCAGTTGTCTAATTACAGGAACGAAACCCTCAACTACCTATCCACAAGCTGCTTTATATACTCTATCCGTATAACAGCTTTTTGTCGAAAGATCACATTAAAAACGTTGAAGGTGTTTTACACAACCTGAAAATAAACACGAAGTCTCAATGCAATGTATCCTTACATGGAATTCAAGGCATGGGAGATCACACTTTAGTCAGTATGGATATCAATGGCAACAAGTCGCAATTTCCCGTGCTGCACGGAGACAGACTTAGGAATAGAGAAGAAAGGGGTATAGTGAAAACAGAGTACCAGACTCGACTGTTGAACGAGTTACTTCTGAGCCATAGTGTTGGGGATTTTTGTATCATAGGTGAGTTTTCATTCTTTTTATTTTATGTGTAACTACAGGATGTAAGGGAAATACGTTTGAGCTTGTAAATTTAATTAAAACTATAAATTACTCTGTTCGTTAGTTTCGAAAACAATAAAAAAAAATCTTATGCGGGACTTAAAGACACATGAATTTTATTACATAGAACAGAAATGGATCTGAATGGAAATTTACCATTCCGTCACAGAACTTCTAAAAAAAGTTTGTTGTTTACTTATGTATATAAAAATCTGTATTATCTGTGTGTCACGTACAGACTCGAATAGCTATGTTTAATAAATGATTGGTAACAATTTGAGAAAGCTTTTTTACAAAAAATGTAATTACAGTAAATGTTAAAATATGCAATTTTTAATAATTAAATAATAAAGTATAATGCTAAGATTTTTCATTGTATGTCAGGGCCCAAGGGTTGCGGCAAAAGCCTTCTAGTCACACAACTAGCGTCCTTACTCAACTACACAATAGAGCCGATAGTCCTGTACCAGGACATGACGGCCAGGGACCTGATTCAGCAGCGGACGACGTTGGACAACGGCGATACCGTGTGGCGGAACTCGCCGCTGGTCGATGCGGCGCTGAACGGACATCTGGCCGTGTTGGACGGTTTGCATAGGATCCATGCTAGCACTTTGGCTGTGTTGCATCGGTACGTTTGCAAATTATATGATTTTATGATGTTGCGTTAGGGGGGGTATAAGACATTCCATCTTTTTGTGTGTCTGTGGTATTTAAAAGTAACTTCAGTAACTTAGACCTTCGAACCAGGATTCATAGTGTCGCGGGTGCCAGGGACTTACACAATTAAGACATTATTAACACTGATAACTCGAGACCGAACACTTAACTGTCACATACTTGTTTACCGGTCGGGTATCTAACTGCGGACTTTGTTTGATACTTTATAGATAGCACACTGAATAATTCACTGCACAATTGTAATAATTAGAGGGTAGTCACTGCATCGTACTTCGAAGCCTTTTACCGTCATAATGCCCTAACCAGGTTAGTCCTCGCTTTTATTTGATGGGGAACCAGTGGTGGGGTCCAGATCTGGTTCATACAAGTTGCCCAGAAATTGACGTGGTATAATTTGAGCACATAGAACCACCAACACCACCATGAAAAATATTGTAGATTATGATTCATAAGTTCCAAATATGCCTAGAATTATCTGTGACAATAATTCCAAAAAAACTTCTTATTTCTTACCTTCCTTCTTTCCTGGCAAACAAAACATAAGTGATACCTTCGGTCTCGCCGATATCCATGGGCGACGGTGACCACTTACCATCAGGTGGCTCGTCTGGTCGTTTGTCGGCTATTAACATAAAAAAAAAATCGTTCAGACCTCTCTATCCAATACAAAGTCTACCAAAATTGGTACCAACATTACAACTGGTACAACATCGGCAAACAAACAACTTGCAAAATGTTTGAATCCCAGATTCGCCACCATTACAATTTTATTATAAGTATACATTACATATACACACCCATGCACATACATACACACACACACGCACATACTAATAAAAACATTTACTAATTGCATAACCTCGTTTTTAAAACTAAACTTTGTTTTTATTTTTTAAATTACTATTTTCTTAACTTTGTAACATTTACTCACTTAGTTGTTGTATGGAGCTCTGTTCACCTTTTTTAATGGAGGGCGTTGATCACTGCAACACAGTTTATACTTATGCAGGGACATCGTTTCTCACATGTATATTTGTACTTTTATGTTTTTGTTTCAAATAAATATATTATTATTATTATTATTACCGACCTGAAAAGTGGCACTCGGGATTCATATAGTGAATTGTTACTAGACTTGTTGTAACTCGTCAGACTGGTCCACGATCGCGAGCTGCAGCTGCACGACGGGTCCCGGCTGCTGCGGCACGACCGGTACGACGAGCTGGCGGCGGCCGGGGTTACGCGGAAGGAGCTAGAAGACAGCGGCGTAAAGAGGATTCATCCAGCGTTTAGGTATGGTATAGGAACGAAAGCGGAGCTTGTAGATTTGACAGAACTGTATAGTTCATCTAGTGTGAGGTGACTATTGCATGACATTAGTGATAACCTCTAGATTGTTACCTGTTATGGGTACTCACGATTTTTGTGTTACAAGTCTTGAGTTGACCACGGTCCGTGTGATTGGATCGAAATATCGATGAAAAACAAAAACTATGAGTACCCGTGACAATGAAAATGTATTATGTCCATGATGATATAAGTTTAAAATCACAACTCCAAATGTCAGTTTTTGATTTTTTTTATGGTAATAGTAGGCAAACGAATCGACAGCCTAGCAGATGGTAAGTGGTCACCATCGCTCAGGGACACCATTTGAAGCTAGAGGCACCAACGCATTGGCTTTAAAAATTGACTGAAACACGTCAAATATTGCATGGTTTATCTTAAACATTATCCAGCCCAGCACCCCCCGACACACTCCGGTACACTCCGCTGTAGTTTACGAGTATTGTCGGCATTACACTAGGTGATGTGTAGTTCATGGTTCCTCAACAGAAGGAACCTGGTACTATTGCTTTGTCCCGCGGTCAGGAAGGTGTGTCACGAGCAGGAGACGGCTTGGACGTGAAAACAGTACACGAAAAAATTTATGCATAAACATCCAGAATAGTGGCGTTAGCTGAACCACCCAGCGTAGGTCGCGGGCAGCAGTGGCTGTCGCCGGAAATTTTGAGCCTCTTCATCTTCCACGAGATGAGAAACCTGAGTCAGGACGAAGAAATTTTCATTATAAAGTCCCTGGTAAGTTACATTCATTGCTTCAGTAATTCCGCAGTATAAGGACTTGGACGAAGATAAATTAAATGTTGGACTTGTTTTTTTTTTGAATAATGTCAAACGAGTATACGGGTTACCTGATGGTATATAGTCATGTTTGCCCATTTCCTTCAAATAGGGGGCGTCAGCTGTACATTGCGACCAAAGAAGGAAGTGGTGTTACCCGTTTGTTAAAACGTTCTTATATAATGTTTTGGACACGTAAGAATATGTCTTAATTGATTATCAAATTATTGAATATATATAATATTTATTAATAAATTCCAACGATGGAATAAGTGAAGATAATAGTTAAAAAAAAATTATAATTATTGTAATTAGGACAAATTATAATTACTCATATAAGGTTTTTAATTGGCTTGGTGTTTTCAATAATTTTTACTTCACTCAATATGTAAACTTTATGAATTTCAAAACTAAATTTTGTTTTCAGTACGGTGAAATATCTGACCCTCTTCATTCTATAATAACTTTGGCAGATCAGCTTCGTAAATCCGAGGATAGCACACTTAAGAATCTATCTTCTTCGCTGTCCACGCGACAACTCCTGAGGATAGCGAGCCGCATGTCCAAATATCCAACGGATTCCGCTTACGAAACTGTTCAACGGACATTTTTAGCTAAATTTCTTCCAAGCCTAGCAAGAAAAGCGCTAGATAGCGCCGCTGAGAGGATAGGAATTGAAGCACCGAGGAAGTTCGGTCTGTTCGGAAAGAAGACAGCTAAGAAATCCAGTTGTTCCGTAAACGGTGACGTTCTTACTATAGGTAACACGAGCACGAAGGTGTTTAAGACGAATGCTTTAACCAAAGTCCCGGATATCCTGTTTTATGACGTACCTCAACACATTGAGCTGTTGGAGTGGTTACTCCAAGACTTCCTACTCGGAAACCATCTCCTGCTGGTCGGAAACCAGGGAGTTGGGAAGAACAAAATCGCCGATAGACTCCTCCAGCTCCTGAACAAGCCGAGAGAGTATATTCAGCTGCACCGAGACACGACCGTGCAGTCGTTGACCGTCCAACCGACTGTCCGCGATGGGGTGGTCATCTACGAAGATTCTCCGCTGGTTAAAGCTGTGAAGCATGGTCACGTGTTGGTCGTGGATGAGGCGGACAAGGCCCCCACCCATGTGACTTGTATATTAAAAACGTTGGTGGAAAATGGGGAGATGATATTGAGCGATGGAAGAAGGATAGTTCCTAAGGATATGCTGGGTAGTTCCGGTGGTGATGTATCCAGTTTTATCCCAGTACACGATGACTTCAGGATGATCGTATTGGCGAATAGGCCAGGATTTCCGTTCTTGGGCAACGACTTCTTTGCTAGTTTAGGTAATAAATTAATATCCTAAAAACGGTTTATAAATTTTTGAATATTTTTGTTTTATATCTGGGTGGGAAACCTTCCAAAGCCTGTAGTCTACCTAGGTAGGTATATATGTGGTCTAACTGCGCCGGGGGAGGGTCTGGAACCACTAACACCCTCACCAGCTTATGGACAGATTCCGTAATGTTATGGGAACACACCAGTGTGTCCTCTGCGTAATCGATTTATCATATAAGGACTATAGCTTATTACTATGTCAGGGTACCGACTACTCAAGTCTACTGTCTGGCGGCTTATGACCTATTATTGACTGTACACTAGGTGGTTCGTAAGTTTCGTGTCATCGCTTTATATAATTTTAGAATTTGGTATGGTACTACAAGTCGTCAAAATAATGTAGTTAATTGTAATATCTATGAAAGTATCACGTATTTTTGTTGCGAACCCGGAAAATGTATAATACGAGTATATATGATGTAATGGTAGATTTTAATTTTCACGAATCCCAAGACATCAAAATTATATCCTGATATTTGGACATAAATCATTATCGTGGCGTGACTCATCGCGAGTACCCGCTACAGCTAATATATATTACCTCGCAATGATGTGAGTTCAAAATCATTTTGTCCAGGTGATCTCTTCTCTTGTCATGCGGTGGACAACCCGTCGTTGGAGTCCGAGCTGGAGCTGTTGCGGGCGTACGGGCCGGACGTGCCCGCTGACGTCATGCAGCGGCTGGTCAAGGCGTTTGCTGCCTTGAGAGACATGGCCGACCAGGGACAGCTCACTTACCCGTACTCTACTAGGGAGCTCGTTAATATCGTCAAACACTTGCAGGTGAATGGAAAATGGAAAATGAGTGTTCAAATCTATCAGTCCACTCCCACACCCGCACTATGTCCCATGCGTTGCGGGTCGGACGGACGTACACGTAAACATAAACATTCATGTAAATACCAAATATAGTTGTTCTGATGAAATTATTGGATGGTTCTCGAATTCAAAAATATAACCTATTTCTTTTCCAGTGTACAATAAATTAAAAAAAAGAAAGAAAGAAAACTCGATGAAGTCGGGTCGGGCTGCTATCGTTCGATAATTTCGTCTATTACTTTATCGGATTTCGACACTTATATCGTTGCCACGCAGAGCTTATTAGAATCATTGTATGAGTCAATGTTATAAGAGATGTTGGACTGTTAACGAAATGTTTGATAGCAGCAGTCTTACTATAACATGTATACATGTTCCCTTTAAAGCATATTATGGTATATATGAATATATTAATAACATGTACGCCTGGAAATAACAGAGTCGAAACTAGTTTGGCACGCGTTTAAACTTACTTTGCATTTGCCACGTGTTGTTTTAAAAGATGCGCCGAGGAGTTATGGAAACAATAGTAGAAGCAAAAAATGATGTGCATAAATGTACTTATACAATACCTAAATGATCAAATTATTTTGAATTAGAATAATTTCGACCATACAAAATTGATTGGGAGTATCGTGACGCTTCCAGTTCTGGCAGTAGTACGGTTGTCGAAGCGATGCTATTTGACTTCCGAAAACTGTAAGCAAACGCCAACTTCGATTATTTATATTTTATTTAATTACAGAAATATCCAGACGAGGACCTGGCGACGGCGATCGGCAACGTGTTCGACTTCGACCGCTACAGCCGCGACACGGCGGACGCGCTGCTCGAGGTGCTGCACGCGAGCGGGCTGCCCGCCGCCGGCGTGCTGCACGGCCGGCCCGCGGACTCACTCAAGAACATTCAGATGACTATCGAACGGAAAAGCGGGTAAAGTGTCATTCGAAGTCATGGTACCGGGCGGGGGTGTAGTTAAGGGTTTTGGTACATCGCGACTGAATCTTTGCACAATACAACCGGCCATGAGGATTGATGAACAGATAAAGGGTGTGGTGTAGTGTAGTGACCCTTTTTTTATTTTAGAGGCAAATGCCTACGGGATTCTCCCAATAGCGGTCATTTTTACCATGTTTTTTTTATTAATTAGATATCTTGTAGTTATGTCTCTCCGGTTGCAATTTTGTAATTGATTTTAAACTAACTTCTCGATGAGCTAGACACTTGAAATTTGGACCATAGCTCAGAAGTAGATGACAATGCATAAAAATGTGAAAAAAGAAGAAGAAAAATTTTGTACACTAAGTTTATTATTCTATCTCGTTTAATATTGTCAGTAACCCACAAGGCTTGAGGGTGTTTTTATTATTATTATTTATATATATATATATATATGTATTCGTTTAAAAATAACGAATTGTATTATATCTCAGTTTAGATACGTCTTTCCCGAAGCACGGCAAGGAAGATCCGGATAACCAGCCGCACGTGGGCGGCAACACGTGGGCGGGCGGCACGGGCGGCCGGGACACTGCAGGGTTAGGCGGAAAGGGTGGACCTTACAGGCTGGACAAGGGGCACGATGTGCATCAGGTAGAGTCCACGGTTGAAAAGATTTACTTTGAATGTTTACATTATATTAATGTATTATATTAGTCTCCCTAATTATTACCGTATTCACTGACACATTCGTCAAAAAACAAATAATAATAAAAAAAAACTAATATTGACGATAGCCATTAATAAAAAAGCAACCTTATCTAATAGTGTACCTTATGGTGTTTCCATACCCAGTAGAAGTAATTACAGTTATTGTCTAGGTTCAATCCGCCCGGACTGGAACGACTGGTTATATTTAGTAAACTTTTTTTTTTAATATAAATAGCCGTCAAATAGGCTTCACTGACACAACAGGCAACACCGAAGTGTTGTCACCAGAAAAGGACGCGAGGGACGTGCATTGTCACTGTACATTGTACGTATAAATAAAGCCTAGAAATTTTAATAGCTAAGTTATTAATATTTTAAGGCAAACCATAGACTTACGGATTAAAATTAAAAGTGTGCACTAAAAAAATAAATTGTACTGTACAAATATTGTGTTTTCGGCGTTAAGTTATACATTTTTAATGCGTGTAAGATGCCCTTAATACTATCCAACCGAAACACTTGTCAAAACATCCTCGCCCGTCGGTGTACACCGGGCCAGGTCTGGTGTCACGTGTTCTGGACTTCCACAATGCAATATAATACGACACCATCATGATTACAGTTTTTTATGTTAATAGCTGATAACCGACAGCGGCATGCACAGGATTATGACACTGGGTATGCGGCGGAGTACTCGGTCACAAAAACTTTTTCTTTTATAGATTTTTAGCATAGCCACAGCCACGCGACGGATCTCTAAGTCGGGAACCATGCCATCAGAAGAAGTCCTAGAAGTCCTAGAAGAAGAAGCGCAAACAAAATAGTAAACAATACTTATCACATGAATAAAGCAAAATGGCCCCCGCGAAACACAAAACATTTCTGCTATTTAAACAAATAAAACCTTACTAAACAAAAATGCATAATGTGCATACGTGATTTATTAGATTCCTATTATTTTTACTTGGATTATAGGCAACGAACATTTCCGATTACTCCCGACAACTGCCGAACTTCCGTAGCCTGCCGTTGGAGTCGCGGCTTTCGATATTCATGGGTGTGTGCGTTTGCGAACTGTGCACGGACACCGAAATTACTGCACACATGCGAACAAATCTCCTGCGGAACGCGGCGGCATGACTTGGTAGATTAGGTGTATTATTTTGCAGCGCCGCTTGCTTGTCGCCAAACGCCTGGCAAACATGTTTGTGTGCTTGCAAATAGGTGCTATTTATAAAATATTAGGCGTTTTTAAGTTATTATATTTTGTTTATTCATTTATTTACTATTAATTAAAGTCATGTAAAACGTACGAACGTTTTATTAAAATATCTGTGAATGGCAAGTAAAGTACTGCATTTGTGCCTACAAGGAGCGCACGCCACTGATAACCGAGCAGACAAGCCAACTGATGGTAATTGGTCACCGTCGCCCATGGACATCAGCGAGACCAAAGGTATCACTGATGCGTTGTCGGCCACGAAATGAGAAGAAAGTATTGGCTCTCAAGCCCCCAGCCGGCACAAGACGAGTCGTTTGGCGGCTGACTCAAGCAGGAGGGTAGCACCTAGCCAGGCTGGCTTCGCGGAAAGATGACAAATACCAATATTGATATTAATGACTTAATAACAATACTGATAATATAAATGTTACGAAGCAGGCTGGCTTCTGTCGCTTCTTATGACACCCGGTGTACAGTGTAATAAATTGGTGATTTTAAAATTGTAGCTTTCAGACGCCGAGAAGGACGATGTGCCCGAGCACGTGAAGAAGGCCGCGCGCGAAATGAACAGGAAGGCGTTCGAGGAGCGGCTGAAGGAGATCAGGATGAGCGAGCACGACGCCCAGCTGTACGGACAGTTCCTGAAGGCGGTCCAGCCGCAGGTAATCGATGTGTCGAGGGACTCGTTTGTGATAAAGAACAATGAATTTGTGGTACATTTTAACTGTAACGGGTACTCACGATTTTTTCTAATGTAAGTAATCAATGAGTGATTTAAATTACATAATATGCTCGCATTCTGGGTGTGATTCATGACTGGACTATGTTGGACATGTTGGTTTAAGTTTTGCTAAAGTGTATAGTGTAACATATTTCATGATAAAAGATCAGATCATGAATCAATGATTCGTTATTTATGATATCCCCATTTGTATTTTTTTATTTATTTTTGAGCCCTTGACATACTTTTGTTACTCTAGATTGGTGCTCTTAGAGGAGTGTTGGCTGAACTTCAAGCAAAGAAGAAGGAAAGGCAGTGGAGTCGTCACCAGACCAGCGGCGAGTTGGATGATGGGAAAATTATAGAAGGTTAGTAAAACTACATATAAAAAGTTTACACTTACTTTCAATAAAATAAATTTAGCGTACCTTGTGATATTGGCTCACTGTGCCAGTGAATAGCGATACAAAGGAATTTTTTTTCTTCTTTTCCTCCCTACCTCCTTCGTTCCTCCTTCGTTCGTGTTGGATACTCTCACGTTACGGTGCAACGATGCTTTGCAGGTTTGGCCGGCGAGCGGGCGATATACCGCCGGCGGCACGAGCAGGAGCCCCCGCCGGGCGCGCCGCTCGACAAGCCCAAGCGGCTGCGGCTGGTCGTCGACGTCTCCGGCAGCATGTACAGGTAACGTCTCACTGATACAATGTTGTATACCAGACTCTGTGTAAGGTTTCTCCCAACGCTCTCAGTCATTCTGAATTATTCTAACAGAATTACTTATTACATTAGTAATAAATAAATAAACGTTTACACAGTCACACCCCCGCACTAGGACTCTCTGTGTTGCGGGTAGCATGGACATACACAAATATGACATTACAAACACCCATGACCCGAGGACAAACATTCATCTGTCACATAAATGTCCGCCCCGGTCGGGAATCGAACCCGGGACCCCTCGCTCGGGAGGCAGGGTCACTACCAACTGGGGTCGTCCACATAACACGTGAGGAGTAAACTTTGTGCTCATTTTTGTTTTCCGTGTGTCGATCGTATCCCTATTTTTTTGGTATTTTTTATTCGTTTATTTTTCGTAATTAATGATTAACTATAAGTTTTCTGTGTATGTATGCGAATAGACAAAGATAAAACAGTTCAGTACAATTTTCTTATCTATTTGTCAACTGACTTTTGTTGTTATGTCATTTATTTTAGTAGCTGTCATTGACGAGATTAAGTGTCATCATAGAAATTTTGGAAATAGAACATTATTTAATAATAATAATTATTTATTTATTTGAGGTATCAATAACCCACTTTAAAATTGTACAAAATGATAATAAACAAACATTCGAAGTACAATAAAAAAACGATTATAGTCGAATTTAGGTTACTAGGCGAACCACTTATAGGGGTAATATGTGGTGGACACTGGCGGTCGAATGAATCGGTGAACGATCTGTACATGCGGTTGCTGTATTCTTTTTGTTGTTCCTTTCGCTCTTACATAAAACTTCGTCTCGCTGTAGTCTAAATACCTGCTATTCAGTGTCGCTCATACGGCAGGTTCAACTCGTACGACGGGCGGCTGGAGCGGTCCATGGAGGCGGTGGTGTTGCTGATGGAGGCGCTGAAGGGCTACGAGAGCAGGATCCGGTACGACATGTACGGGCATTCGGGCGAGGAGCGCGCGCTCGAGCTCGTGCGGGTCGACCGCCCGCCGGAGAACGAGAAGCAGCGCTTGCAGGTTGTCGGGCTACCCACTTTTAGTATTTTTTTGTCGACTTATTTGGGAATAATGACTAATGTGTCACCTGCCTTAGTAACAACATTACTTTGTACACGTTCTATTTTTATTTACATTTTTTTAGGATTACCCTCTTTAACTTCACAAAATAATCATAGTTGTTTGAGCTGTATTAATATTATTAGGTTACTACGCCTATTCCGTTTAATTTTCTACTAATTGTTTTGTATTTTTCTGTGCAAGCGATTTAAATGTAAATCTTTTGAGAAAATAAATGTGTCTAACCATATAATACAAATGAAGAGGTCCTGGTGTATGACAAATAAAACCAGGAATATGCTATCGATAAACACTTTTTGAATGTTAGTAATTATAATATGTTTATTGAGTTTCTTCTCTTGTTGAGGAGAAGATCCGTTAAAGCAATGTTAAAGGATCTTTTCGCAACAATAGCAGAAGCAAAAAATGACGTGTATTTACAGAATACCTAAGTTTAAATGATTTTGAATTTGAATTTGCGTATATCTGTGTTGCAGATAATTCGCACGATGCATGCGCACGCGCAGTTCTGTTGGTCGGGCGACAACACGCTGCCGGCGACGCAGCACGCCATCACCAGCCTGGCCACGGAGGATGCCGACGAGGCCATCGTGCTGGTACTCTCCGATGCCAACTTACGGAGGTGCGTGTATGCTACGTATTTTACGCTGATGTTTCGTCCTCGCGTAATGAATATCTGATAATCTCCCCTCTTTAATGTGTAATGAGAAAATATTAACGCGTCCCAGTGCTTTGTTGCGGTCAAGTCGGATTAAAGGAATACTGACCAAAATCAGCAGTCTTCCACCTTCATCCTCTTGCTATGCCACGCGATTCTACGGTGACCTCATCAAATATCCTAAATGACAGGAGTGGCGTCAAAACCTATGGATTACTATAAATGACGCCGTGATGTTACCTATGTACGCAAATAGAAATGCGTGCGCTCTCTTTAGTCAATTAATTCTAAACGGTCAATGGAGCTGAGAAACATTGTTTGTGGTTGTTGTTGGTAGTATTGTATGGATTATCGCTAGTTTCAAAAGTTTTGAGTATTTACTATACATGGAAGTGTAAGTTAAACTTATATATTTATATTTTGGTAACTTTTTTATTTTGGGTCAACCCATTTTTTTTGAGATCGGAGAATTCCTACCTGCTAAAACATCATTGACATCCATCTAGAACGTGCTGGAGAGCTCCAAGATCTTATACGAAAGCACGTAGGTCTTCCTCAGGTTTGCGACCTCGTGCCTCTACTTTCGGGATCATATTACACATCTCTGGTTAACCGAGGGTGCCAACATTTTGGTTAAAAAGGCCCGCGATGTACTCTACCGCACTGTTCCAGAGTAGTTTACATAATATGTATAAATGTCTTCCTATTGTATAATGTGTGTGTGTGCAGTGTAATAAATCTACGTGTGTTTATTGTTGTACAGATATGGAATACCGCCGGAGAGGCTGGGCAGCATCCTGACATCGGAGCCGCGAGTACAGGCCCACGTCATCTTCATCGGGAGCTTGGGGGACGAGGCAGCCGCGTTAGTTATATTATTAAACATAGTAATAAAAGTACCGTAGGAGACTCCGTTCATCTGTGAGCCTATGTCAATTTTCCCTGCTCGTGGTGCAACAACATGAGGCTATACCGAACGGTCCCTTCTGTTGGAGGTCGCCGGCCTCCGGACTACCTCGTTCGATCCAAACGGTACTCATAAGTGTGAAAATATTTTTAGTGTTTTGGTCGTGCTGTCGAAGAGATATATTGCTTTGGTATTACGGACTTTCTCGGAGGGCGGTGAAAGATATATTTTTTTTTATATCACGTTTCAGATTGTATCAAATTGCTGCATACTTTTAAGACGGTCATCATCCCTATTAATTGTTTCCAGGCTCCTCCGGAGGTTGCCAGCCGGTCACGCTCACGTCTGTATGGAGGTGGCGTCGCTGCCACAGATCATGCAGCAGATATTCGCCTCTTCGCTCCTGCAGTAGTTGTGATGGCGTCATACCTGATGGCTTGTGGGACCTGGACATACAGCCGGCTTTGCGACTTCGCCTAGTAATAAACTAAGATAAATAGCTTGACTGGAACCGGGAGCCTTTAGCTTTGCAATCAGATCTCTGACATTAATCTGAACATAATGAAATTTAGTCTGATCATTGATCATCTGATATCATTGTTTATGGTATAATATTTAAATTTTAATTCAAAATCATTTAATGAAAAAGGTGCTTCGACATTGAGGTGAAGAAACGGCGAAAGAAACCCCACAGCACAGTTTTATACCAACATATAACATAATAAATTTTTATACATCTCATTCGTGCGCTTGTTAATGACCGTGAAACCTCTGAATGTTTAAGCTGATGGACATTATATATACACAATATATTTAAGTCTAGACGATAACTGATTGAGTTAATGAAATGCACTGAAAATGCAATAAGAAATATGCGAGATTATCAAAGAAATCTCCTTTAATTGACTACTCTGCTATAGCTTTAGTAACATTGAAAATAAAATACATTGTCTTTATTACAATACGTAACTGTCCCACTGTTGGGCTCGGTGTTCTTTTACGATGTGAAGTGTAAACGTCATGGTCTATCACCACTTAGGGCAAATTTACAGGATGTTGGTAGAAATTAGTTAAGTTAGCAAAATTTTTATTTTATGTAAATAATATTATTTAGTTTATAATAAAAAACAAATAAAATTGAAACAATTAATGGTATAAGGGTGATCGGGGCATTAAGAGGGGCGGTGTCCTGCGCTTGGGCTGACAAATACGAGATTAAACAGAATAACAATTTTTTTCTATCTGCGCTTGCATGAAATTCTTAGGAATGATGCTGTAGATTTTCTTGAAGTTTTGCTATCGTCTAGATAATATATTAAGAAAGGTTTGTATGTGAAATATATTACTAAATTGTAAAAAAAAAACGGTATATAAATCTCCATTGTAACGAAGCGGTTTAGTTTAAAGTAACTCAAATGGGTTTTTGCGGATTTTTTCCCAAACTAAACTTATAATTAATTTAACACTCACAATTCGCATTAGCATGCCCTATGTTGCGGGTGGCGTTCATCCATCTATCACTCAAATATCTGCCCTATTCAATGTTATAACAGTCGACATTCGAATCCGGGGCACCTCGCTCGGCAGACAGGCTTGTCTGCCTAGGCCGTAAACAAAAATCCTAGATTAAAAATGTGTACGAATTTGAAATCGTAGGCGTGAATTATGTAGATAATAATTTGTATAATGTACAATAGATTATATGATCCAAAGGCGACTGTGATTGATGAATATGTAGGCACGTGCTCAGAGCACTTAGATACAGGTAATTATATAAATTAAATATTTATATGTCGATTTCTTCTTATTAGTATAGTTGACAATTGGGAATTGTTTCCTTTTGTGGCTCTATCGAACAGAGAAACGGATGGGACAAGTTAGGCACCCATAGATAATCGTAGGTCAGAAGTATCACTAGCGTATTGTCGACTTATAAGAAAGCGATTGAACCCCTTGTAAACTAGCTCTTCGACATTTTAAAAAAGGTGTAAAAAGAGCTTTTTCCAAGGCCAATGATGCAATCGTGTCTCGCATTGCTTATGTCCGTAGATGACGGTGACCACTTGCCATCAAATGGCTTTCTGCCTTTTTATCTGTCATTCAGGCTATAAAATAATACTGAAGTAAGTTAAAATTGTCCTTTATACTTATATATTGGTCTACGTATGATTTGAAAGTTAAATCGTGGAAATTTACCTTTTAGTGGTATCGGGTATTTACGATTTTTGAGTGTTTTACTTCACAACAAAATGCAAAAATCGTGAGTACCCTAACGGGTACTGTAACCAGTTGAAATAGGTATACTTATAATCGGAGTATTTTAGATTTTTTTTTTATATTTTCGACCCAAAGCTTACTTTTTGATTGACATACATCAGTTTAATGTATTCAGTGTATTAAACCCGTTTTGATGATTCCGATTTTATGTAGAGGGACGACGTTACTGAAGGTTTTACAGTAATAAGTATTACGAGTAATTTAATTTATCATCAATCATTCCGTTGTGATACAATGTTAATGTTGCAATATTATGATCAAATGATATTTTACTGTAAGGCACAAAGTATGGTGTCGTATTTTTTTATTTTAAATAAAAATGTTTACAAAGTACATATTGTTTTTTGTATATATTGTTTTATTATTATTTTAAATATAGTCTAACACACTTAGTTATTTCAGTTCACTTTTAACAGAGTTGGCGAATGATATTTTTTGAAAAGATAAATTACAAATAAATAAACGTTTATACACTCAGACCCCGCACCATGGTACCGTGTTGCGGGCGGCATGGACGTACACAAATATGACATTACAAACACCCATGACCCGGGAACGAACATTTATTTGTCACATAAATGTCAGCCCTGGCTGGGATCGAACCCGGGACCCCTCGCTCGTTACGCAGGGTCACTACCAGGGATGCTATGGAGCTCCTTAACCGTGACAGAAACTCGGATATCCGAAATAAAAGTATATCCGTAACCGTAACAGAATCCGATAAAATTTTTTAAAATAATTTCGGATAGCGGCAGTCTAAATAAAATACGTTCCGACAGGTTTTCTCCGGCCGAGCCGATACACTCACCGCGTCGTTTTCATTTAAGATAGTTTTTTTATTTAATTTTTAACACATTGAATGCCAACCGGGTTTCTCGTAAAATGTCAAAAAAGAAAATGTTTGTTTTTAGATTTTATTTAATAGGATATATAAGAATATAAATATTTTTACTTAATAAAAAACATTTATAAATTTTTAATACTATATCTAATTGTTATTTCTGATTATTTTATTATGATAATATTTTTTAAATAATTTACATTTGTCACATTAATTTTTTTTCAACCCGAGAACAGGTTTATGTTATTTTGTTAGGCAAGTTTTTTTTATTGTCTACCTGTTATTTTCATATTTAATTCGATTTTTGCTGTATTTTTGTTTAATTTTAAACACTTTAATTTCAATAATTTATTTTTATTAATAAAAAATATGTGTGAATTGCGACCCCTACCTACTTATACGTATTACCTTGTTAATACATTTTTGTTTCCAAGTCTTAAATCGTTTTATATCCGTAACTGAAATTATTCGAAACACTCGGATAATCCGAAATAATTTTACATTAAATAATAAATTGTAACCGTAACCGGTAAAATATTCATATATCAGTACTATCCATATCAGATCCGAAATTTCATATCCGTAACATCCCTAGTCACTACCAACTGGGCTATGGGATCGTCAAAGATGAACCTACTTCCTCCTATTTCCACATAGAGTGTTGCTGAAACCTTTCGAAAGTGCCTGAGAGCCTGAAAAGTAGTGACAGCTCAGTGGATTGAACGTAGGTTTCCCGCACGAAGGACGCGAGTACGAATTCTGCACGTACCTTTAATTTCAAATTATATGCGTATTACAAATTATATGCGTATTACAAATTATTTATTACTTGCTTCGACGAAGAAAACATAGTGAGGAAACCTGCATACTTGACAGTTGTCCATAATGTTCTCAAAGGTATGTGCAGTCGGCCAACTCACACTTGGTCAGCGCGGTGGGCTATGGTCTCAAACCATCTCGTTGTCAGCAGGAGACTCGACCGCAGCAGTTGGACAATATGGGTTGTAATGGGCCTCTTGGTCTTTTTCATAAACAATTTGCACCTTCTGATCCTAAGTCCGT
Organism: Megathymus violae; assembly: GCA_003671415.1. Classification (NCBI taxonomy): domain Eukaryota; kingdom Metazoa; phylum Arthropoda; class Insecta; order Lepidoptera; family Hesperiidae; genus Megathymus; species Megathymus violae. Next base: position 1,377,081 of record PDGT01000074.1, read on the forward strand.
TTTAAGGTAATAGTCAACCTTCTGTTTTGAAATATCAAGAGTAAATAATGATAAATAATAAGAATATTTCAATTCGAACATACTATCCTATACAATTCTTACTGAAGAATTAGAAAGAATTTGAGAAGGTTTGGATTGTTCCATGTATGGATTTATTACAAAATAAAAAATGTTTTTAAGAGGCGAAAATATCCTTACAAATTACATTATACAGTATATTTCTAATTAGTCTATCAGCCGGCCGACGGAGACGTATGAAACATGTTTGAGGATTTAAAAAAGAGTGTCACGAATAAGCATTTCTTAATATTAGACACGGGCGAATCGGCGGCGCGCATTGACGCTATAATTACATGTCGAAATATTATGTTCGTGCGATAATCCTGTTGAAATAACACAATGTCTAGGTCATACGTCCCTAAAGTCCACATTTTTATTTTAAGACTAGAAAACTGCCCTCGCTTCGCTTCGGAAAATTACGCCTTACGCTAAGAAATAGTATCTACATGATTTTAAATTAATTTATATATATTTTTTATTTATGGGCGGATTGTAATGAAACAAATTTTTAGTATTCAAGTAAAAATTTTAGCAACTATTGTTTTGGGGTCTATTGCGTTAATAAAGGCCCCTAAAAATATTTTTTCTTATATATCATTCATGTATAGAAAGCGATTAGTTTTTATTATATGTATAGATAGATATACTCCCTATTTACCTAGTATTGTATGTTTTGTAAAATGTTTACTACATCAAATTTAAATGTATACACGCTTACACGCGAAGACTAGTCCAGTATAGCTCACTTTACGTTGGTACTTTTCACACTGTGCTCGTAGTGTTCGTACTTATCACAGAAATCTAAGAAGACACACATCAGAATGAGACATTCAGGGGATGCTCGGCTATCCTATAAATATTATTTGTCGCTGCTCCTCCATAATCATAAATCATAGTAATAAAGAGAAGGTCAAGGACTATCCGTTTGTTTATGTCGGGTTTGAAGGTCTACGACAAGATTATTTCCCCTTGGATTACGGAAATTCATGAAGCATCTTTATAAAACTATGGCAAGGGAAGATAAAACGATCCGAGTATTATCAACCGTTGCGGGACTGCGGGACATTGGAATGCGCCCTTGGCCATGTGTTGTAAGCTCGGCTTTATGAGGTCGACATTGACATATTCCATGCCATGAAAAGGATATGAATTATAATTCTTCCATATATCGAAATAACAGTACTACTTAGTTACTGTGCTTCTGTTATTATATCTCTCGACAACTTCCCCATTTTCGTAATTGAATTATATTTTTATGGCAAGTATGTAATAAAATGTATGTACTCGTATAATTTGTGGTAATATCATTGCTTATTCATCGAAATGATGTGACACAGCCCATTCCAAAAAAATTTGTGTTAATTTAATTTACAAGAATCCGCAAGAAAGATGTATGATGGTATATACTTCTATACATGCATTGAACCTCCCTCCCTCCCACAAACGAAAACATGCATTTATGATAAATAAAAATATATACCGACATACATACCGTCACCAACACGTGTTTCGCTCTGAAACGGAGCATCATCAGGGTAAGTAGACCCTTTTTCCTTTACTTTCTTCTCATTCCCTGGCCGACAACGCATCAGTGATTACCATCAGGTGGCTCGTCTGCTCGTTTGTCGGCTATTAACATAAAAACAAACGTTGTGTATTATTGCCGCATAAGTCATGAATAATTATGAACTATTTTTTCAACATTAATTTAGTGATTACGTTGTGTTTAATGAAAATGCGATCGATACCTATCTATACTTATAATACAATTGTAATGGGATCGAATATGTACATTAAGTAGCAATTTTTTGTAAATTTTAACTTAGCAAGTCAAAACATGTATTCTTTTAATTTTTGCCAGGTTGTTTGACCATGTATCACGTAATAATTAATTTAATAACCTAAGTAATTATAGTACTTAACCTATGGTTCAATGTCAGGAACAGGGAATAAAAATGTTAACTTCCTAGTTGCAGTTATCATGATTAATTAATAGCTTTCTAATTAATATAACTGAAAAAACCCATTTCTAAAAGAATACGGGTAAAAACCTAGGTTTTCTTACGCGAAGCGAGGGTGAATTAATAGCAACATATAGATATAATTTAGTTTGAGACGCCATCATCGAAACTTATATGGAGGATTAATGGTAGTTTAAAATAAATTCTTGCGTCCACACCTGAACGTGATAATGTCAAAATAAATTTCAGGGTTTTTCAAGCGGTTGTTATTAGTAGGTAGAGTGATTCTCGATGACGGTTTAAGTGCATGGGAAAGATATTAAAAGTTTATAAAAAGCCTGACAATAACAACCAATGTGGTTGTGCCAACTTTGTTAATCAAAGGATTATGTTTACGTAAGCGAAGCCAGGGCGTTTACTTAGTATAATCAGTTATTATTGGAAATGCAATATTTTATTTTATTAACAGTGTTATAAAGTCAATTTATTAAATATATATTGTATTGTATCATTTTATATATTGTAAATATGTATTATATTGTGTCATTATATATAGTCAATAATTTATGTATGACAAAGGCTGGGTCAATGAAACATAGATGTTGTTTTGAAGGATAGATTTCGCTGAGAATTAAATTAAGATGGGAAGAGATAAGCTTATATGATTTATAAGTAACAGTTCGTTTCATAATATCCAACATCCATTTATTATGGTTTGTTAGAGTTTATAATAACAATTTCTAAAAATACATGGTGTACTTTCTGAATGGTTATAATACAATATTATTTAAGAAATTAGGCATATTACAGTGATATTTATTAAAGTATAATTTGAATTATATTTAATGGTCTAAACGGCAATTAATATGTAGCTCTCTATTGAAGTACTAAGATGTACCTACTGACGCTGTGTATATTGTGCGGAAGTCGTTGCGTAGCTGGCTTAATACCAACATTTGAAACGCGACCTTTAATACTTTTCAAGTCTTACAATATACTCTCATTGTGGCTAATCAAACATAATAAATAGATGATTTTATTGTAAAACAATCAGCTGATAAAATTAATATATATTGATAAATACGAATAATTATAATTAAGTTCAGTAAGCAATTCATTACTTAAAGTTGTTGAGTAAATGTTGAGTGTATTAAGTTCTTAGATCGGACTAACTACTAGAATAACTAAAACTAGAAAACTAGAATAACTAAAACAACAAAAACTTCACTCCGCGTAATGGTTCTGACCTAGACGAAACATATTAAATTATAACAACGTTCTTGTATTACAAGATGCAGACTACTAAAGGGCACAGTGAGTCTGATACATGTACATAAGTAGATCTATATAATTAAAAAGGTAAATAAATACTGGTTGTTGGTAAGTTCTATATAAACACAGGTCATCTAAAATAGATAGTATAATTTAAATGTATATGTAGAGTAGATTAAGTATGAATGTCATTAAGAAACAGCGACGGCTTTAGAGATTGCAAGGCTCTGGACGGCATATCTTTTAAGGATATTTGTGGAGTCTTATGGAATTAGGAGATCTACTTTCAGAGATTCCTTTTATTTTTTTTCAGTAACTTTTTTTTTAAACGTTTACACACTCACCTAAGTATTAGGATTCCCTGTGTTGCGGGTGGCATGGACATACATATATATGACATCACAAACACCCATGACCCGAGAACAAACATTTATCTGCCACATAAATGTATGTCACGGCCGGGAATCGTACCCGGGACCCCTCGCTCGGCAAGCAGGTTCACTACCAACTAGGCTATGGCAGCTGTAGGTATTTGTCATAGCACAGGAAGTTCTATTTAACATTTCAAATTGAATCATATTGAAATAAATGATAGATCATAGATACCGGAATATGGTTTGGAAAAAAAGAAGTGATAAAATGTAGGAATGATTTTGGTAGCGATAAGTTCATGATTGTTCTAGGAGTAGCACAGGCAACATTATCTAAACGGCGAGAAGTCACCCATTTTAATAGCGAAGCTTTCCTCCGGGACTGCATCTAACAAGGCGCTGGTAGACTGCTAGAGACAAAGGGCTACTTTGATATTCAAGAATTATACTTACTGTTTCTCACTTTTGTTTATTGAAATTTTATTACAACTGACACAGTGTAGTTGGTATAAGAGGTGGCCTTGATGTTAAAAGATTTTTCTACCAATGAACCTTTGGATTAAGCTGAAATTAACTATGATCACATTAATATGTATAAAATAGATAAAAATGAAGATAATACAATAATATGTTGCTGGTGACAGAATAGCTTCATCAGATAGATGTTCAAGAATGACTTGAATTTTTAGCGAATACTAACGGTATGATCGGAAAACTCCGAACCCCATCGGCGCCGCTTTTATGTCATTTAGTTTAGTTTAGTTGTATAAATAACTATGACACTTTTGACGTAGGGGAATTCTAGTGTTGAATATAATTATTTGAGAGTTTATTTATTATATCACTAGGGTCCCGCCCCGACTTCGTCCGCGTTGAACAATTATCTTTTTCAGTAGATAGTACTTAGATATATTCGATACTAATCTGTAATAATATAAAACAAACGTTATTTGTAGCCTATGTCCATCAGGAACAATTTACCCTTCAAATATTTTTGGAAATAAGTTCCTTAACTTGTGTAGAAACGTGGAAATTTTGTGAAAACGCATTTGTTATTTGTGTTTTTGTGTTAGATTAAACGTGAATATTGTTTTATTATTGCAATTAAGTTTTGAAAAATGGAAACTGTAGCAAATGTGTGTAATACAGATTTAGATAAGAAAGTTGATAAAATTGTTTAACTTGATACAAGTATTTACTGTTTAAATTCGTTTATTGTACATGTGATTTGAGTGTTTACTATTTAAATCACAGGGAGCCAATAGTGCCAATAGAATATAATGATGAGATTTAAAAATTTCTTTTTTTTTGCCTGTTTGCAAGAAAATGACGTGATTCTGGTGTTTCGCCACAAAGCAATGAATGCAATGGCTCAGGTGGCGGAGTCAATAATGGCAATTTCACTTTTCCACTAAGGCAGCATAATCCGGAAGTTTCTCCTGAAAACTTCAATGCGTCACAATACTCGCAAACGAAGTCCATTGGCCCAATGCAAACGCTAGGCTGCAAGCAGTAATTAGTGCTGCAATCATATCGAAACGCTGCTCGATTCAAATCAGCACTTGATACATTTCTTCTTATATAAATTATTTACTTCTTCATCTCTGTTATTCGCTCGACGATTTCGCATTGCCAACCGAGCCGTTTCACGGGCTGCCTCGCTGTTTCGTATCCTTCTTGCATTACGGCTTTGTCGGGAAAGATACGATCGTCTTGGTCGCGGCATTGTCAATGATGATTCAAAGAGAATACAAATTACTGATGATTATATATTTCTTACAAAATTTATATTATCAATTACGTTTACCTATCATTTTTATAATTGTCAAATTTTTTACCATACTTAACCATAGATAAAATTACGTTTAGCTCTCATTTGTGTTTTGTTATTCCATGTCAGATTCGTTTTTGTTATACCACGTTTTATACTGACTTCACGGAAACGCGGTCGAACGGGATAAAAAGTATCCTATGTCCGTCTCCTGGTTCTAACCTCTCCACCAATTTTCAGCCAAATCGGTTCATCCGTTCTTGAACACAACTTTCTAACACCACTTTCTTTTATATATATAGATATACATTTACCGATACTTCGAGTTAATGAATATTATACATTTTAAGATGTGTATGATGGTTTGAATAAAACAAATGACGGACTTAAACGAAAACAGTTCCATTTACTAACACAGATACACTACACGAAATACACAAGTTCAGAAGTAAAATAGTACAGTGACGGCACGATACAAGCAGAAAGGTGTGTGTGTGTATGTGTATGTATGTATTTATTTTTGTAGTGAGCGAATCCGCCACACATTTTATTATATTTGAATAAAATGTCTGTAATACATTTCATAAGACTTGACTTTATAACAAATTTTTTCCAGACGAAATACAAAATACTTCAATACAATGTGTCTTTGAGTCTATATATCTTAATACTCTCCCATTCGACAGAATCGAATTTTCTCTGTTTATTGTTTTAACATGTTCACTGCGGTTTGAGATTAAAAAGACCTCAAGTTACACTTTATGTGTGGTAATTTGCGCGCGAGTTGTTAACGTTTAGTCACACAGTGTGTATGACAATTATATTTTTAATTTACTTTAGTGTCTACCTGGACCGCTGACCGACTTTACAAACGTACGGACACAATATATATATTTTGCACAGTGTCAGCTACCTGCGTTTTGTTATATATTAATGATTAAAATTCACATAATTTATTATATATCGCAATCATACAATTAAAATACTTCGCCATACAATTAAACGAGTGCAAAATTTGTTATCAAAAGTTTGTCAAAATTATGAAAATTTTAACAAACAAACTACTGAGATTTGATGTAGATTATACCTCATTGGTACCAGTTAAAGATTGTGTAACAGACTGCGCAGTAAAGGTGTTAAAAACAGAATTTCAAACAATCTCGTAATTTAATCTGTCGCTGAATCCAGTTTACGGTCGTGCCATAATCTCTTTAAGATGATCTTAGGAGCGTATTAAATTTGCGATTTGGGTTTATGTTCAATTACTATATAGGAATTACTTATATTTTGACACGGATATTTGTTTTTATTACATTACTTATTGAGAATACCTAATTGTTTACGGTGCACGGGGTTACGTTTTTTTTCTTAGCAGTCGCTGTTTTGATATCATCCAGCTATACTTTGACGGTACCTATGCAAGATCTAAAAATCAGTTTTGTTTTTGACTTCTTTCAGTAACAGTGCTGAAGAGCTAACAACCAGAACGAACACCCGATAAACGGCCATCTCGTTTTATTTCCTTACACGGGATAGTGGGATGTTGACTTGTTGGGTCATCGCCTTCAGCCGTCTCACACAAACTTTGGATTCCGCAAATACAATGACGGTGACCTAACTAGGTACTTAATTAATTCCTTGGGCAATATAACACTTTTTTGTGCACATAGCGTAATGTATCAAAATTTTCCTTAACAATGTTAAAATATACATTTTATCTAACATTCAAGTATGTACTACGTATCTACTACAGCGTGATACTTCTACGATGAGCTGAACTATCATCAATCAGAATGTCCCCTCCCGGGAAATTACTTCCGTGCTCTATCTATGCCGCTTGCTTTATATTGTTGCGAAGTATCACGACCCTACGTGGAAAGCAATGAAAGAAACTAACCTACCTGTGATAAGGCAATAAAAGTTACCGACAAAAAAGTATGTAAGCGAGTTATTAATGTTAGTCAAATTTCAACTTAGTGCTTTACCTTCTCTAACGTCCACACTTAAGTCAATTATGATAATTTTTATTACCTACCGGCATTCGGGCCTCCAAATTTTCTGCCGTATCTTAAAGCATTAAAATTCAAAATCATTTCATCATTTAAGTATTCTGTAAATACACTTATGCATGTAAATTTTTGTTTGTATTACAGTTTCGTTAAATGCTTTGACAATGAGGAGCGGAAACGGCGAAATTATATTGTGGTGGGATAATAAATAAATAATATTTCTTATACTTTATTGCACTATATTTCGGGAGAGACATTCGCTAAAGCAAATGTTTGATAACATTCTTAAAAAGCAGATTGCTTCAAGTAATTTTATGTTTACTTACGAAGAATATTAATAAAATATTTTCTTAATTGCTAGCCCAAGCTGTTCTAGTACAGATCGACGTTTAGAAATAGTTTGTGTGCAGCTAAAACTATACTTGTATTATATTGTACTGTATGTAGATATATATAGATATATAAGGGATAGAATTTATTCCACATTTAAAGTGTTCCTGTAATTTTCACTACCGTTTTCTATTTAAATAATTGCGATGTACGCACCGTCGGAACGTTAGTCCTGGGTGGGATGGTTTGCTTCTCTTGATCATTAATACGGAGTTTAATTGTAACTTGGCTATTTTATCGCTCTACGTGACCAGAAACGAAAAGATAAGATTGTGACCATTTAAACATTGTTAATTAGTATTTAATAGCATAAATTTAGGCAATGTTTATTAATTAAGTTGCAAATTCTAATCCAAAATCATTTAATCATATAGGTATCTTGTAAATACACTTATGAACGTCATTTTTTGCTTCTACCGCCGTTTCGAAAAGGTGCCTTAACATTGAGGAGAAGAAATAGAAAAGAAACTTTTGAAGACGATAGGAAGAAGTAACCAAATTATACCTATGCAAAACACAAAACAATCTGAATACATAAAAATAATACGTATTTGATGAGCAAAAATTCAATTTCGGTCCATATTTATCGATCTATCAACTCTAAGGCAAAACCGCCATGGCTGGACACTTGATTATGATAGTAGGTATCTACATATTATAACGTAGGAATTTACTAAAAAACAGTTTTAAAATTCCACGTTTAAGAGGAATAAGGGATGAACGTTTTTACGAGTATGTTAGTACATCAGTTTTGAAGTTGAATTCCCAAGAATTTGTATTTGCCCTTTTGTTCAAATATAATTGAACACCTATTTTAGGGTTCCTATTCCGAGCAATGTATAACAGTTCTGTGGAAATAAAGTATAAAATCTTAAGAATGTTCAATATCTTATGCATGTCTTACATGCGAAAAGTATTTGTCCCTCATACAGCGGGGTCTGGAGCGGGAATTTCCCCGTTCTGCGCGATTGGAATGCGAGATGAGCGGTGAACTTTATAGGTCAATGTTAACGGTGCTTCATACATAATTTAGATGATGTGGTTCATATAATATGAACACATAACTACTATAATTCGCTGTTGGGTTGATCGTTCACAGCTGTGGAGTTGTACAACATAGTCGAATACTATATTATCCAGTGCGGATTGGTATAAAGGTCAGTGGTTAATTAGTGTTCAAATTTTCAAGCCGCGGCCGTTCGAACATTTCCAACATGGATTATGGCTATTTAAGGCGACAAATGGAATATATTTTTAACGTCTCTTCGAAGCAGGATCTCGCGGTGTTCCATAAATCCCCGAAAACGTCTTTAATTTAAATTTTAATCACCCTCATTGATGTTTAAAATACCCATCTGTTCTGATTGAACAAGCATGTGGCTTATTTTATAATCGCTTCCAATGTCTAACATGTTACATAAACCACGTTTCGTTATGGAGAAGAATTGATCAGAAACGTGCGGAAATAATGCCCTGAAAGAGGGCAATCGCTTAAGACTTAACGCGAATATTGAACATCGAGCTTCCATGATCAAGTGTTAAATAACGGGCGTACTTTCGTATGGAACGAGAAGATGTACAATAAATCTTCAGTCTCGTCCCCGTGTAACTTTATGTTACCAGACGATGATAAATCGTATCAAGCCATTAGTTTATGCAATGTTATGTTGTGTAATTGAAACTAGTTGCAGTTGCAATTCAAAAGCAATCGAATGCTTGAAATAATTGTTGAATGCACGGTGCTTTAACAAAGACACCTTAAGTGCACACGCAAGTGCACGACTCACGATATCCTTCAATGTGGGTAATTACTGTAATAAAATTAAACGCCATAGATTTGTTTCAAGTTCAGAGGAGCAAATTATTTTATAAAATGTGCCTGTGATAATATGAACCAAGAGAGAATTCTTCTTTTACTATTTGAAGAATAACTGACCAAAGTTTCTAGAAACTTAATATTTATATGTGGATACACATGTGTTAGATTAGATTACATACATTAGATTATTGGATAAATGTCTCGCCTCAAAATTTTCGAAGCTATTTCAATTCGAATTTATTGTGAGTGTGTAAATGTTTGTTATTTATTTATTTATATTATTATCTGTTTTAAAAAACCGCGGCATAGAACAGCGTGAAACCGTAAAACGGAAGTTTATTTTAAGTAATTTGCAAGTACGTAGAAAGAATTTGTGAAATCTAAATTGCTTTGGATTTTATGAATCCAGTCAACGTGCAGATAATTTTTGTCTTCGGGGGATGGAACTTTTTTGACCGTGGTCACCAGTTTACGCGACGTCATCTTAGAACCACTTTTATTAACACAAATACGCATACGCGTAGCTGGTTTCGTGAAATTATTTATATATTTATACATATGCATGTATTTTTTGCGGCAGCTCGTAAACAAGTAATCTATGTTAATGTTTATGTAACATCACGCATACCATGACAATGAATAAAATTATTGTACGCACAGTACGTGAATAATTTTAAGAGCAGAATATTTGTTGTGAAAATGGTAGGTTTTTATATTTTTAGAAATTAAAATACCAGAACAAAAGATAATGTTGATAAGTTTGTTATATAAAAAAATTAAGCTATAAAGAAGTGGATTTCAGAAAAAAAAGGAACATAGTTGCAGGCTAATGTCACTTTTTATAAAATGTTGCCTAATTGTATGAAAAAATCTGCCGTAAAATGTTTCTAAATTGTTTCGTTTCCAGTTTCCAGCGCTGTCAACAACAAAACAACAACACCACCAACAACAGTCAACAGGCGCGTGAATGACCGATTTCATCAGCCAACAAGCGTGTTTGTTGCCTGCTTTCTTCTTGGCCAGAGATCATCCGCTGGTATTTGTACTGTTTCAGATGTGCATGGTCCACCACGCGACCCGTCTGCATACTTGTTGGCTATTAAAAATCAACAATACATGTAGGTGTCTACAGTTTATATCTCGTCCACTCGATGGCTATCATCATCAACAAAATTATACAGTATTTATTTATGTCAAATTTATGTGTTTCGCTTTATTTCGTATTCATATTATCTACCGAACATTTCAGACAATCTTCGGTACATAATATGAACACGAAGTAGTAGAAGTAGAAGTAGTCTACTTAGCGGACAACCACCTTTTACTCGTCAATTTCCCATGACGATTTAACATCCTTGCTAAATGTTAGCTTGTCCGTTATTTACATTAGACAGTGATTACTTGCCGTATAAATTTAGATTGTACATTTTTTTACAATTTGATCAGTCTTATTAAGTGATAAAACTGAGCCTAGTTATTTGTTTTATTCCATATCAGATGTGAAAAGTGGAAACTCGTGATGGTGTCGACAGAAAGTTACGCACGAATAGTTTTCTATATTGGATTTCTGTCGGAGGCAGGAATATTTTCCCATATTTATTCATTGGATCTTGTTCGCAATGTTAAGTTGAATGTATTCGATAAGATGGAGCCTTTTACTGTAAAATAAAACTTATATACTTTCCACATGCGGTGCCTTTGAACTTTTGCCTGACATGTTAATATTTGAATGGGTCTATGAATTACTGTCATTTAAGCTCAATCTTTTCAAGCTCTAGACGATAAAAGTGAGATTTACGATAAGTCTTAAAGAGGTTTTTTGAAGTGCTTATAACTCTACGGTTTATTTTAATAAGTAACTAAGTTATTAATATAATTTTTTATTATTATTAATATTCGGAGTCAAGGGACTTGGTCTGTGGGATTTGGAAATACAAAATATTTCAGATAAATATGAAACAAGCTGAAAGATAGAATTGCGCCCCAAGAGATGAAAGCTTTCTCGCTCAGCGTATAAGCATGGCTATACAACGAGGGAATGCTGCCAGCGTTTTATGTACTGCATCACAAGGACATGATATATACACTTATTTTAATTACTTTATCTATGCCCGTAACATTGCGGCAACACTCGACGAAAAAGGGGAAGGTGAACGGAGGGCGCGCCGTCCGTCATACTGACACATTAAATTTTTGTACTCGTTAACGGATCTAACCATCTTATTTTGAACCAAGTAAAAATTGTAAAGAAGTCGCAATTAAATTCATCAAACAGTCGACGAATTTTTATTAGAACTATTATCATCATTATCATACAAACATATTTATTATATATACTTATTTAAAATTCCTGTGTAATACATATAATAACAATGCAACAACAACAACAATAATCTTTTATAACAATGTAATAAATTACGTAGATATATGTAAAACTTTAGTCATTACGTTAATTGCGTTCTGTGTGTTAATAACTAAGTTATGTAAGTACTAGTTAGTGCGTAATGATTACATTTGATGATAAGTGACGATGTGTTTTGGGTAATAAAGCGGCAAGCCGTTTCACTCTTAAGACACCAATTAGAATATTGTAATCGGGCGAAAATACAAGAAGAAACGGAAACTTTGGATTTGGTCGAGATAAGAATTTATGACAGCAAGTGGCACATTTCTTTAACCCGTCGCTGATATCTTTGACGTTCAATTGCCACTAAACGTGGTATGACGTTCCTTCCATCTTTAAAATAAAATCAACCATTTGTTGTTGTCGTGTCCTTCGTGGAGATAGGGGTTATGGTTATGGCGCAATTTCTGTCCATTTGGAGTTGACGGGTCAAGCACCACCCCCTCCCTTCAATATCAACTGTACTCGTGCAAGACGACAGAGTTTTTTATCTGTCTAGATAGTTACCACCCTTGTAGGATGTGAGTATAGAGATATGAATGTGTTTTCGTTGCATTGTCAAAGAGCTGTTGAGGCGAATTCATTTATTCGTTTATTAGTTGTTGACAAAAATAAAATCCTGTGGTTTGACTTGGAGCAGCGTCCTGGAATATGTTTCAGACTCTAACATAACTTATCATTTATACTTAACCTGTGTGTCAAGTAGGATTCTAATAGACGTTGTCAAGCCTTATGATTATCATTTTCGGTAACTTTTCCAAGTATTTTGGTGTAAGATGTGAAGGGTTAAGGTCCCCACCATGCTGGCCAAGTGTAAGTTTGTAAATTTTATGCATCAATAAAACTCCATCTAAAATTCTCACGATGTTTTCCTTCGGAATAAGTGACCCTTATTTTGTAATAAGCACATATCTTTGAAAATGTGACAGGTCAAATTTAGGAACCTTTTTGAAATTGGTTAAAAATTATACAAGAGTCATACAAAAATTTTCAGTATCGGAGATCGACTTCCCAACCAAGGTTAATCATGTGTTAGACTGCGTAAAAACCAAATTTTGAATCCCTGGTTTGTAGTTTAATTTTCGTAACATAGGTACCATGCACAAGGATTTTTTTTATATTAATATTTTGCTTAGAAAATGGACTTTCTAAAGATCAAGGCCAGCGATATAATACTAAACATTTGTATGCCGTCAGTGTCCGCTCCTAATTTACTGCGGGAGCTTGAAGTAGGGCGAGTTTTTAGGGCATAATAAGCGGTAAATGCACTTGGAGTAAAGTGGGGGTCGAATGCCGTTTTTTAATAAAGGATAATAAATAAAGTGTTTATTGTTTTTCTGTAGCTATTACAATAAATATATATATTTCTAAACCATAAAACCTAGAAACTGATCAATGAAACAATAAAATGGGACAAAGCTTTGGCGTAGACTTGGCGTAGTAAACTTCAAGTATTGTATATTGGAGTGCCATTTCTTAGCGTCTCCTCCGCATCCTTGTAAACTGATAAATAAGCTTGTATTAACTAACAATTTGTAAACGCAGAACAGATACATATTTCAAATATTGCACTGCATCGTTCGATACAATAATATTTTCATTTAACATTGTTTTACGGTTGATGTAAACGTAAAACACATCTCTCAAATTCTCATTACACATTTAATTCCTTACAAACATTTATCGTTGGTTATAAAACTTATCGTGGCGAATTACACACATTGCTTAATTAGTCTCTTTATTAATTCTCGTGAGAATAAGAACTGACGTAACACAACATGTCAATTAAAAACAATACATTAGTGTATAATGTAGTATTCAGTAAATGAAAGTTTCAATTACGGTAATGGTTTTATATCATTTACCTACTATATAATAACTATGATGAAGTAACACTCCTTTATAGTGTATTTCGTACTGTGAAGTGATATTAAATTAATAGCGTTAATGAAGCAAGCGAGAACGTACTTCAATTAGAAACCAGGTAGCACGTTACACGGGCTGAAATATAACTGGAATTGATTCAATTGTTTACGTATATTAATAATATAATTATCATAATGTATGTATAAATAATGTCGAGATTTACGTAGACGTTGTTACTGTAACAGTGATATTTGCATTTGTGGTTTTTTGGTAAAACATTTATTGTATGCAGTTATAAATTTTCAGTGCAATATTATTACGTAAACTTCATATCCATGCTCGTTCGAAACAGGCTTCTTCTACCGCGAGTAATAGCTTAATAACATCTCGTAATATCCATTTTTCAGAAGTATATTAGTGAGCTTAATATATATGTATAGTGAAATTACCATATATATTAACAAATAAATCAATTAAATGTAAAATGGAAAATTCCCGAGCATTTTATTGCACAATGATTTCTAATACATAAAGACGTATTACCCACAATTGTGTCCTTTTTTCAAATCCTCATTGTTTTAGAACATATAGTACCTTCACTGTGGCTCTCTAGACTGAAAGGTGGACAAAAGGATAAATTGACTAGCTATGTTATGTTACTGAGTAATATATTCTGTTATCCTGTTCATATCAGTTTTTGTGATAGTTTAAAGCGTTGCCTTAGCTAACTTTAAATATAACTACCTAACTCTTACGTACAGTCGGCCAACTGAGAAGTACAGACAGGGAAAACGACCGGTGTGAGATTAAAATCTGTAATACCTAACATCGGTAGCGGATTTTGACAGATCGATGGCACTGCCGAGACTTCATCAGACGGTGTGGCAAAAGCGCTAAAACATCTAGGTCACAGACTTCATTTTTCTAATGGAGTGGCTTATTAGCGTCGCATAAAGAGCTCCTCGATGTGAAGTGCTGACGACGCCGTGCCCTCTGACTTTTGCACTCTAAACAAAAGTAGTTGTGTATAGATTTTATCTGTTTAATCAACTTTAAAGTTTTATCGCGATATTGGCTCGCTAGTCTTTTCAACGACAATTGGTTATTCATCCGTCTTCGATCCATTCTTGAGCAGCGTGTGGAATAATCTAAATCTGGCCTTTGAATAAGAAGGACCGATTTGAGGCCTGAAGCTCAGATTGGGATGATAAGGGGTTGAAAGGAATACAGATTTCGGTAATCGTAATTTGTAGCTACTACAATACTATATATAAGTATAGTAACTTAGTAATCCACCGACACATCGCTTTGGGAAATTGCGTGGGATTAAATCTAATTCAAGATATGAAAAGAATTGTACATTAGGACCTAGGTAAGTTTCGAATATGCCAAGAGTTATCTAAATCTGTTAAGAGGTTTTAGTGTTACACGTGTATTAATAATAACAAACAGACAAAATGACAGACTGACAAACAGACGAAACTTAAAAAAAATTTGGTTCTGTCTCCATATCAAATTATAAATTCAAATTTATTTAATGATTTATTTATTTGGAAAATACACTTGTCACGTATTTTTTTTATGGTAATAACCGACAAACGAGCAGACGAGTCACTTGATGGTAAGTGGTCATTGTCGCCCATGGACATAAGTAACACCAAAGGCGTCACCAATGCGTTATCGGCCGGAAAAGAAGAGAGAAAGAAAGTATTAGTTTTCAAGCCCCCAGCCGGAACACGACTCGTTTGGCGGCTGACTCAAGCATGAGGGTGGTAGCTAGCCAGGCAGGCTTCACGGAAAGATAATAATACCACTAATAATATTAATGATTTAATACTAAAAATGATAATATAATTTTTACTCTAAGCCATACCACCAAGCAATTTTTCTTCTACTATCCATTTGAAAAAGTGCTTTAAGGTTGAGGCGAAGAGATGGCGAAAGAAACTCCTCAGCACATCTTTCAGATCAATAGACGAGAATTACAAATTAAGTTTTAACCTGCGCGGAATCAATTGTGGCATTGTTATTTCCAAGCATCCTTGACATATCATTCATCTATACAATAATATCCTTTACTTACAATCTGTGCTTTAAGTCGTCGCCTAAGAGGTAAATCACGTATCAACTTTGAACCCTTCCTGTAAAATTGAACACTAAGCTCCATAAAAAAAGGTTAAACCTTTTGAAGGCCATATGTAGACGTAACTAAATTATACCTATTACTTGTTTCACGACAGTATGTATCTCTTGTCTGCTTTTACATTCTAATTTTTTTATATAAATAATAAATCGCTATAAATACATTGACAGGCTACGGTGAATATACAAAAAAGTAAATTTATACCATAAAGTCTCACAGGATTCAATCTATAGGTAGCTCTAATTGCTCATTTCTGCAACACAAATATTGAATCAATGTCAGATAATTTATCTATAACCGGTTCCACCATGTTACCATTTTACTATTAGGATAATAGGTATAATATATATTTTTCTAAATCAAAGAACCCTGAAAATAAAATTGGGTAAACACGAAATTTGTCTAACTCCTGATAATATGAACGAGCACCAATTGTTTTTTAAGTTTGATTGTATGATGCTAGACTTGTAAAATAAATTTTAATATTATGTTTTCGGCAGTGAAACGAGGGTGCGATAATAAAATTATATGAAATGTACAACGTACAGCGTAAGCCATCGTAATTTGGATTTGAATATGATATGTAACTTTGGTTGAAATTCATGAAAATAGAACTATTGCAACAGAACCGTATAAAATTTTCTCGCATCGAGTAAACTAACAACTTGTTTTTCAAAGAAACTCGTAAATGGAGGTCCCTACGAGACTTAGGAATTTTTCAAACTTGTTCAAGTCGAGAGTGTTGGAATATATAACTAGTAAAAGACGGATTCAAGAGCGCAATATGATGCGCCAATGTTTATGAATAGTGACGCTGATTTAAATATTATAAATATTTCGACCAGCTGGTGGTTTAGTAGTATTTGGTAAGTAAGTAAGTAAGTAGTTTGGTGGTAAGTGAAGCTTTGGGAAGTAGAAGCTCCATTCACCTTTCACTACAGCCAATCACCAAAGCTAAGGTGAACGGTTCTCCCTCGTTAGAGGTCGCTGGGTTCTGTATCATCGAGATTAGTCCCGATAGTATTTACATAGTGGTAGGGTATTTTGTCCACCTGGATAGCTACCGTCCTCCTTCTAAAGCCGACCATGAAATGTTTCATACGTGTTTCTGTCGCAGCGTCGGGGAGCTAGTAATAATGCGGGTGCTCCGCTTCACTTTCGGTTGGTAGCGCGTTAGTGATGCCTTTGGTGTTATTGATGTCCATGGAACATGAAAAAACCAACTGTACCGTTCTTACTACTGAAACGAACCAAAAATTTAAACCGGTTAAATTCTATTAGGATTCATATGTAACAGTGTATCGAACAGGGTTTGAACTTGTACTTTTGTAAGAGTCTATAATTGTTCTTCGAGATTTTTGACTCAGTTATTTTTTTACCTTACGGAAATAATTGACTTTCATATAGGTACATATTTTCATTGAGTAGTTTTTGATTTTATTCAATTCATACTTGTAATATTTTCAAATTATAATACTATAATTATCTGAGGACTACCCCTTCAACAAAGCTACTTTAAAGTTGCGTAAATCGATAATGTACTTCAAGAAGGATGTTGGAGGGAATGTATACACGAGGCAGACTTGCGGGGTCGTCATATAAATACGAATGTTGAGATTATTATATGTTATATATTATCCTAATATTAGAGAGAGAGTAATTATATTAGAGAGAAAAAAGAGACCGTGAGAGACAGGCAGGGAGAGCGAGAGAGAAAAATTGTATACTGGCATGGTACTGTAGAATCTTTAACTGATACACTTTTATTTAAATTTAATAACAAACAAGTAGATGAGCCATCTGACCGTAGGTCACCACCGTTGCCTATGGATATCAGTAATATCAAACACGTTCTCTATGCGTTATAACAAAAAAGCCGAGCGGAACTCTCCTTTTTCTTTCCGGGCTTTCCGCATAGGCAACCCAAAAACGTTCACAATATTTTTCAATCGATTCATAGATGTGTAAAAGACGGTTGACCGATGCTGGCAAAATAATTCAAAATAATTCAGTTCATTGAAAAAATTAGTTTAAGAAAAGTATTCCTGGTCCAGAGGGCCAATTACACGTCAGTCTTGCGAGTTATCGCTAGATAGAAATCGTTAATCCACTGCGGTGAATGCGATAGTAACTTATGTCATTGGTCAGTGACTAACCCCTTCGATTCGTATCCGTGAAATATGATTCAGAAGTCTTCAACCACGAAGGAGACTTGTAACCTGCTATGTACTGCTCATCGACCGAGGCCATTTTGAGATCTTTAACCTTACCCCATGATATATCGTTGTACAATCTTAAACATCAATTGTCAACTACATAGTATCTTATATAGATTTACTAATATTTATTACGAGTCAAATTTATTTTATAAAAATTATCACGTTCTACAAATTTGAATTTACAAGTCCTAGTCTCATTATGTCCTAGTCGATGAGTAAATACCTGTTTATTTATATGTATAACTAGTCGACAACGAGCAGACGCGTCAACTGTATATAAGTGATCACCGCTGTCCATGGACATCAGTGACACCGAAAGTATCACCGACTCAGCATCATTACTGGCTCTCTGACTCTGCAACTAATTAATTTAAATTTAAATTTAAAGCTCACGTGAAAGGCGTTCTTATGCGGAAAGGTTATTACAAAACTTGATGATTACTTTCAGGATAAGACTGCTTGGACATGAGTTGAATATTAAGCCAGTTTAAGTGCGTTCTGTAACTGTGAGTAGGAAGAAAAACTCCTCGGGAGTTTCTTGCCGCTTCTTCTTCCGAGACCACTCACAGTAGGGATTTGTTGAAGCGATGGCGTAGTTTGACGTTCGAAAAGTGTTTGTGAAAACCAACTTCGAATAAAATATTATTTCATTTCATTTAATTTCATTTCAATATAACCTATGTATGTATATTCAGGGTCGGTTTACGAAGGAGAGCAGTAGTAGTAGTAGCAGCTAACAAGGTAGGTGGACAAAATATTATTTTGTTTTTATTTTATTTTATTTGTTACACCAACAAAATGTACACTGTTACATTAATATTTATACAGAAACACCAACATTTGGTAAGTGTCACCTCAATTACAGGTGCAAACGTCATGAGAATGTGAGCGACATACATACATTACAATTTATTTATTTATTATTTTTTTTTTAAACTCAATTACACAAATCTGTCAATAGCAATTACAAATATAAAATAATAATAATAATAATAATCAAATAAAGGAAATCATTAGTTGTTTACAAATATTTATGAGGTAAATAATATGAATTGAATAATTATAGTAACATATAAATGTAAAATATCCTAACATCATGCAAATACCGTCAGAATTAAACCGGATGGTACAGTATCCAGCCACATTCGACTGGAGGGACCGATCCCTATAGCGTCGTTCGTTGTTCAGCAAGGTGCACGGGAGGTTCGCTTGGACTCAAGGGTGGATAGAGCCTCACAAATCTATTGTTTAGCTTCGTTTATCTTTAAAAATTATCATTTTGTTATGTGACTTCATTACAATACTCCATCAATTGTGCTCGCTATCCAAAAAGGATATAAACAATACATCTAAATCTTGGCCAATGTAGGGTAATGTTGCGAAAAATCATTGGAAAATTATTGGGAGTCAAGCGTTTGCTGGTGAGAGTATAAATTCAATTCGCTGTGTATCTGTGTTCCGTCCAACCAGATGAGCGCGAAAACGAGACCGAAGTAGATCCTTCAAAAGTTTAACTTACCCAAGAAGCCATTTTAAACGTTATGGTCTGTACGTGAAAGTTTTTATTTCATGACAGTTTTTGGCTTATATGCCCTTTCGGTTCGACGCTATAGTGTGTCCTTTTCGCCCTGTTTCCACGACGGGGTAATCAGTCGTCTATGAACCGTCCGAAGCGTCGCCCGCTTCAAATCACATTCGAATATTTTTAAATATTATCTATCCGCCACATACTTAATATTAAAATATATTTTATAAGCTATATTTAACTAACAAATCGCTTTTAGCTCTTAGCGCGCAGTTTAAGTTGATCGCGAGTTGATGTTGAAAAAAGTTTTTGCGTAAATAAATATTCTTTGATATACAACGGAATCGCTGAAAGCTTCGAAAATAACAGATATATTTGTTTTTGAGTGGTTGTTAATTTACAAAAATAAACATGAAGACATCTTCGTTTTCCCTGCGGGTCATGAGAAGGGTGAGTATTGTGATAATATTGAATTATATTAATATTGCGTAGTTTGATATTTGATATTGGGTGCGTAATATTGACGCGGCGTAACAGGTTGCAGACACCCACGCAGGTGGCTCCACAGGTTGAACGGCGAGCCTTCTTATCCTGTCGCCGTTTACGTGTCGACCACACCCTATTAAAATTGTAAATGTGGAATTGATAACATAATTTTTTATTTAAATAAAATATTACCATGACCGACAATTTATTTGATACTCACTATAATGTAATGTCATAATATTTGTATTCATCATTCTTTTAATATCTTTGCGATCAATTATTATAGTAGCATTACCCTTGTGCCAGTGGTTCAAACTAGAAAACACTGCATTCATCAAATCAGTGCTTCAGTCGGCAACAGGGATTCGGCATCAGACTCAGCTATGTGACTGTGGAATAGTTTACGTCTGTTTAAATAGTATTATGTAGTTGTTCGGTACACTTTACACATTAGACATCGGTAATGTGTACATATATAATAGCATCTGAGCAACAACCAGTCAGTTAATTTGGCCCGTTAATAGTGACACTGTCTGCCGATGGTAGGGTCCCGGGTTCGATTCCCGGTGAGGGCAGATATGTAAAATTTTTATTCTCAAGTTATACCATATCACTCATAATATTGGAATCCTATTGCAGGGGTTTGTGTAAGTATTTTTGTTTGTTTTATTTCTTATTTATCTTCGTCTCCATTTTTATAATACTCAAATTGGATTATTTAGTTAAAACTATAACATTATATTAGTGTGTTCGTGGATCTCGGTTGTTCATGATGTCTTGGTTTTGCGTCCAAATCCCGACACAATTAACTAAATTAATTTAATTTAAGAGCGACAATTTAAGAGCGGTCGGGTGTGTGCTCCATATTATTTATCAAAGTGCATGCCTCAAAAGTCACTTTGTATTTTTACAATTTAATGAATAATACGATTAAATATTTTCAGTTAAACTCCTGACGAGAAACTAATGTTTGCCGTACAAGATCTGAAGGTCTTTTATTTAATAAAATTTACAAACATTTATGACAATTTTATTTGTTGATCGTGTCACTGGGAAGATTCAATTTTATTTGACAGATTTCGTGCGCCATAGCAAGTTATGTATTAAGCAGACAGCCGGTAGCGGCTTTTACCAGAATTACATAATTTCAAGGTAAACACATGAACTTGTTATGAAGTGGAATCCATTTCATTTACCTTATAACCTAACTGGTGATTATGTCAACCGACCAAATGGTCTAGGTTAGATTTTATCAGCCAAATAATTATATCTATACTAATAATAAAACTGATACACATACTAAATATTTTGTTATGGAATTCTTCTCCGCCTGTCCGCCTGTACTCGTTTAATATTAAAAGCACTGAACAGATGTTGAGGATTTTTAGTATTTACGACTTATATTAGGAAGTATCTAGGATACTTTTATCCCGAGAGAGGCATGTGTTCACGCGGAATTTTCTAAAGCGAGTGTGATTTACTAGTTAGTATTTAAACTGAAACTATATCGAGGTCGAATTTGTACATTAAATATTTGTCGGAAATGTTCATGCGGAGAAATTCAGGTTACCTAGTAAATGGGCTATCTGATCATCAAGTCATACTTATTGAAAGTTAAATTTGAAATTATTTATAAATTATTTATAAAGTTCTTGAAGGAGTGCGAAGTCAGTGTCGGCACTTGGATATGCCGTGGCGTTAAATTGCGTATTAATTGCGTAGACTATTCTACGAGAGGTCTACGAATGGCTACGTCGTAGCTAGCTATGATTGTTCAGAATTGTAACATTCATTTAAAACACGTATTATATATTACTCGTAAATCTCATTTGATCAAAAATGTAACAAACGTTACAATATCCACGATCAACATAAAAAACGTGGCGGATTTGTCGAATAAAGATTTATTGTCTGTATGTGTGCCAAGTTTTTCTGTCATAGCTATATAGTTACAAAATATGTTTAAATGACGATCCTGTAGCACAATTAATATTGATCGTGCCTGTCGATTAAAAGGTCTAAGGTTCAATTCAGCGTTGGACCAGTCTTATATGACAGATAAATGTTTCAATTCGAGTTGTGGGTATTTGTGATGTTTCATTTGTCTTAGCCAATCGCGACACTGGGAATCCTAGTGACTACTAATCAAGATCACACATAAAACTGTACTCCGTACTAAGACACAACTTAGTGTGAAGTGAACTGTATGTCTGTGTTCCTAAAGTTACAATTGGTAAACGAAATGACGAGGCATCTGATCGTTAGTGGCATATTGAATTCTATAACACCAAACTCAAACAGCAACCGTCACGTTACCATCGGATTAAACTAGGTGGTAGAGAGCCCACCGACGTTCTACCGACGGGATCTGGCGATATAACTATGACAGTTATTCAGCATAGTACACTACGAAAAGAAGAGGCTGACTTGTACTCCAAGATGGATAACCTCTTACGCCCCTATTATATTAAAAGGCGCAACATAAACAGGGTTTAACCCATTGACTGCCGGCTACGAGATGTCTCGTAGTGTTTTTTTTTTAATACAAATTACTGTAAATGCTATTACAATATTATATCAGTAACTTAATATAATTATATTTTGTAAACTTTCATGTATTCTTCAAAATAAAACCTTGGCACCTAGGGCAAGACGCTCTAAATATGTCTGGCAGTCAATGGGTTAAATAGATACTTATACTTGTATTATATTCAAATATCGGTATCTATATATATATATATAAAACATAATGTTTGTCTGTATGTCCTTTATACAATCGTAAACTATGCATTTGATCATGTGATGATCTCTAGCAAAGTTGTTGTGCACGGGCCCACGAAGGTTTCAGAGTTGGTACGACCAATTTTTGATAGATGGCGCCACTGTTTATTTTAGTTGGTGGCGTAACAAAGCGCGCAGGATACAGCTAGTAGTAAACAAAAGTCGCCAATGCTGTAAGTACCTACTCAGTTATAAATTTTTATAAGGTTTACCCATAAAAAATAGTCCAATAAAAACGACACTTACTTATTTATGTCAAAAATCTAGAAATGCCTGCCAAAAAACACATTAGCTAATTGGCTTTCGTTTTATTTTCCAAGAGTTTTTTCAACAGGTATATTATTGATTAGTATTTGGTTTAACATGTTTAGTAAAATGGTTTCAAATTAGGATTTACTTTCTAGTTTCATGGCATTAGGTATTTGAAGATACAGAATTTGGGTAACTTTAACTTAAAAAGTATATAACCGTTTAATAAACAATTACAATTGTATAATGGTACAATCTAATTATATCATTATAAGAATAATATCTAAAACAAATAAAAGTAATTACTCCACAATGTAAAGCAGCCTCTGCCTCTGGTTTTACTCTCAGAAACTACCGCTCAGATTTTCACAAATAAATAGGTAAGGCAAAAACTTCTGGGACATTTACGATGAAGTTTTTTATCTATCGTAGTAATGAAAGATTTATAAAATACGTGATAAAAATAAACTGTACCAATTGCTTAAGAGACAGTAACTTTTTTG
Source organism: Megathymus violae (assembly GCA_003671415.1). NCBI lineage: Eukaryota > Metazoa > Arthropoda > Insecta > Lepidoptera > Hesperiidae > Megathymus > Megathymus violae. The sequence continues at coordinate 1,400,910 of PDGT01000074.1, forward strand.
TACATCTGTATGTTTTGTCACATCAAGGGCGCTATCTACACGTTGTTGAACGATAAGGAAGCGATGGATTCGCTTCATAAAAGATCGTATGTCATAGCGCCGTGGAAACATAATAACGGAGGTTTCTTTCATGACTTACAGGTACGAGGTCAAAAGTGCTGTTAAAATTATAATGTAGAATCCAAATGGTGTTTATAGAACCTAATTTTAGTGATATTTATTTATGTTAAGTAAGAAAGGCCACGTAATGGTAAATGGTGATTGATATTCCTCGACATTCATAACATTAGGGGTATCACCGGAAAGAAGCAAAATTTGTACTCGTTTGTTACACTATAGCAATAAATTTTTAATTCAAAATTTGTTTACCTCTAGGATTGAATTTATTGCCATTTTCAGGTGCCATTCTAGTGACGTTAATGTAGAAACATGGCGGCGACACGCGACGCTCTGTCTTAGTAGGGTTGAGAGCTAAATGTTTGTAAAATTTGTTAAATATCTCTGGATGTTTGGGGGGATTAAACACACTTTCGCTGCTTAGTTACAGATGTCCATTCTTATATTAAACATAAAAAAGGCGTTTTCAGAAAACTTTTTGCGAGTCGATCTACATGGTTTTAAATATCAAAACGCGAGATAGTAACTGACAATTATGCTGCGAGCAATATGAAAAATATTATAACACGCTGATTTCTCAGAGGTTATTTCTTGTAGATGTGACACTAGGTGGCGTCTTGGAGCAAAGCTAATATCAACATTTATTAGTTCCGTGTTACTGGGCATGGAATACATATTGTTGCGAGATAGGATCGTAACCACGCAATGGACGTGCGGATAAGAGTCTGCGGGCTACACTAATTACTTTAACGCTATGTCGGTTTGCAGCTTGTATACCGTTTGTAAAATACATTTACATATATTGGTGCTGAATTTTAATACTGTAAAAAATTTATTTTGCAAAAAAAAATATGGTGTGTTTACAAGGTAAGAGTTTGACTGTACGTTTAGGTATTATTTGTTATTATAATCATAGAATAGAAACCTTAAAAAACAAATAATAAAAATGTCTAAAGATAAAGGCAATGGGGCAAATGTATCGGCTCAGACAGTGAAACACTGTCATAACGTGTTTCATTTAGACTCTGCCCCTATCCGAAATTATTCGAAATTTTTTTATCGGATTCGGCTACGGTTTCGGATATATTTTGTTTCGGATATCCGATAGTTTCAGTTACAATTACGGAGCTTCATAAATCCCTGATATAGAAATAAACCATCACTCATTCTGAGTTTAATTTAATTCACAATTTTTGTAATGATAACGTTTATTCTGCTGAAATAAGTTATTTTGAGCTTTCTAAATCCAAAAATGTCCGCTGTCGTTTTCACGTAATCAAAATACTTGGTCGAAGTTATTATTTGCACCTCCTATCTTAGTCTGGTTGCCATTTAAAAAAGTTTCTTCGCAGTTTTAGGTTTTTCCAACTATGTGGCCTATGCATTTCCACTTCAGCCGGCTAGTTCTGGGAGCCATGACTGTAACGATATTTCGCATACAAATTCAAATACAGATACAGGCACTGAGGAATATTGGACGAGTTTTCCGATATTAAAAATATGCAAAATAATGTCAAGAACGTTGGTGGACCTGTGACGAAAACAAAGAAGAAGAAATAATAAGAGGTTATAAAATAAAATATAAATAATATCACTGTGTCAGGTATTCATATTTACTCAACTCTGATATAACATGGATATAATTTTCTTGTGTTAGGTAATGAGATTCACTCAACTTTGAATACAACATGGATATAATTTTATTGTGTTAGTGTGTTAGTGTGAAGCAGTACGTTTTCACTCAATTAACTAACGACACCACACGGAACGCCCTTCATTAAACTAACTACGAAAATGTTCCGTAATGCATACAAATTATTCTAATGGACGCTTCGGTGTGTCCGATTTAAATGTAATTAAATGCACTTGCGCTGACTTACATTGCATAATTTAGTAAATTTAAACTCCTGTGTTTTTTCTATAACTATAATTGCGTTTGAGAGTTTGTAATACTTTTCTTTGTAATGATAACGTAATCCGTTTTGTTGCTAGGTTTTTCAAGTGATAATAAATAAATAAATAGATATACATATATTTATATGTGTGTGTGTCTGTGAGTGTCAGAGATGGACAGTATTTCTGTGTAAAGGTTAGACATTTTCGTGGGTGTATAATTAGTAATTCGAGCAGAGCAACAGTTCCACGAGGAATCAAGTTGAAACGTAAACCAGTTCCTAGCCATAGCGCCTGTTCCTTAGCTAATATTTGTTTTAGCCCGACTTATCCAGTGTTGAGTTAGAGGAAACGGTGCTGTAATTACTAGAGAAACCGTTTGCAGAAACTGTTTTACAGTTTTTAATTTAGATTTAAATTAAAATTAACCTATAACTAAGCGACAGTAATGATTGCTTAATAGCTTCATATATCTCATCAAACGACAGAGAAATCCTAATGATTCAAAAAGTATAAATACAATTCAATATTGCTACTTCGTCCTTTAGCATCGATATGTATGTATATGTATACAGATTAAAATATATACGTTTGTGTATCTACGCATAGAATCGTAACAAATAACACTGTACTGTCCGTTTGACACCATCAACATGGAAGAATAGATTCTATTGCTCTTTATATTTTTAGAGGACAACCAAAACACGAACAATACGCCGAGACAGTAGTAATATTTTTCTTGGTATTAAGTGATGTTGTTTTCAACGAGTTATTTTTATTTTAAATTCCCTCTAAAACTAGTTTTCATGCCAGCGAGCCCGCTGTGTTGGTGGTACAGATAGCAAACGAGGCAAGGTAATTTATATCATAGCTTTCGCGTCTCACTGAACACGAACGGGAAAACAAACCAAATAAGTTCCACAACTATTCTTATTTTACGGCACTGAAGCGGTAAACAAGCATGCGATCCAATGTGCTTCCTTTTATTCATAAGTACTAAAATAGTCTTCCTAGCTTGTTTTGTTTGTTTTGATAAATTGTCTGTAGAACAGTTTTATTAATAAACTATGTAGTAAACTGCCCTTGCTTCGCTTCAGAAAAACTACGCTTCACGCTAAGAAATAGCACCTACATTATTTTAAATTAATTTATATCTTTTTTATTTATCGACGGATTGCAATAATAAGTGATCGCTTTCTGTACGTGAACGCTATGTGAGAAAAAATATTATTAGAGGCCTTTATTAACGCAATAGAACCCAAAGCAATAATTGTTCGAATTTTTGTCTGTGCGTTTGTTTATCTCAGAAACAGCTTATATGATTCCGTTTCAGTTTTCACTAATGTATTACTGTAAGCGTCACTTAAAATGTAAAGTTCGTTCCATTTCAATCTGTCCATAAATGAAAAAGTTATGAATTATTATATGTATTTCTAATTCACAGAACGAGAAAAACCGAGCCCTAAAACAATGCTGGTGCTGTTTGTCTGAAGCGAAGCGAGGGCATTTGCTAGTCATAAATAAAAGAAAATTAAAAAAAAATCTTGTATGAGGACTCCTATTAATAGTAGTTAAAGACATGTAGACTGATGTGCCTGCATAACGCGATATAAGCTACAGACAGCAGGTTAAAGATAGGATAATTTGTGTAGTAAAAAATTCTTGAACGAATCCAAGCTGTGGCTCCCCAAGTTCTGGTGTAATCGTGAGTGGAATAACGGGCAATGCTAAGACACTTGATTCCTTCTATCGAAAGTCGCTAGTTTCAGTTTCGCCCTGTTAAATCAACTGTTAGAATCTACCGTAGAATCTTTTTAAGTCTTTTTCAGCTTACTGCGTTTGTTTTGCTTTGAACGTTATGGATGCCCATAGGCAACAGCGACCGCCTGGTTGGCTCAGCGCCTCGTTTATCGGCTATTGAAAAGAAACCGGTTAGATCCATTGCCGAAGGGATAAACAGCCTGAGATGTTCAGTAATAGGATCTTTTAATACGGAATCCCAAAAAAGTGCTTCGTCACGCAAGAAGACGTAGTTCACCTCGTACGAGTATACTATTTACGGTTACGTAACCTGCTTTGGGAATCCCCACAGGTATCATTCACGCGTAAATCGGCTCACGGTACGTTAGAATTGCTAGAAAGCTTCAATGAAACTTTTGATGCGATTTTATTTAAAGCAAAATAAGCTTCAATAAATGGGATTCTGCAAGTCAGTTCTCCTAAGTTTGAATCATCATCATTATTACTCATACTGTCCCACTAGTGGGATCGGGTATCGTTTCAAAATGAAAGGGGCTTAGGTTACAGTTTGCCATCCTGGCCAAGTGCGTGTTAAAAAGATATAATTACTGGAGTGACTTTTATGTCATGTAGGTTTTCATTATTGATTTAAAACTGATTTTCCGCTAAAATTTATAGATAATTTACAGACCAACATGAATAAAAAGCAAAAAATAATTTTATTATTCAACTAGCGGCCCCGTCCGACTTCGTTCGGGTTGGACTATTTATTATTGTAAATACATGATTATTAAGAATGTCATATTTTTTGTCTTGATTAAACATTATTAGGTTTACTAATATTTTATATAGGCTATTACGGGGCAGGTATAATTTTAGAAATTAAATACGTTGAGTTCGACATACGTGTACTGTAGATAATTGCAGAACAGTAAGAAGAAAAACAGGGTAGGCAAAAATTAAATTCGCTAATAGCGCGCGATGGTTTGAATCACCAACATGCCCCCGCGCGTTGAAAGCTTCTCTTTCAACCACAGACTTACTTTTCCTCGTCTTCTAAAAACGGAGGAACAATCTTGCTGAAGGATCTTCGTACAACA
>PDGT01000074.1:1405885-1417395 GCA_003671415.1 Megathymus violae
CAAGTCATTATATGCGCCCACGAATGATGTGCCATTATCCGAATAAATATGAGATGGCTTTCCCCTGCGTGAAATAAATCGACGTAATGCTAATATGTAATTATTGCTTGTTAAGTTGCTCACTAATTCTAGGTGGACTGCCTTGGTTGTAAAACATACGAAAATAGCTATATACGACTTAAAAAGTTTACAACCGCGACCTGGGCGATTAGCGCAAGAGACCGGGCCTGCGTAGTCGACCCCGACATTCTCGAAAGGGTAACCTCCTGACACTAGCCGCTGCTGTGGTAAGTTTCCCATTAATGGAACATGTACCTTGCCTGTATAACGAGTGCAACGTGCACACTGTCGAAAGCATTTTTTTGCTAAGTTGCGCCCGCCGATAGGCCAGTAAGTTTCACGAATTGTAGACAACAAGAGTTGAGGTCCGGCATGCATTAGCCGTTTATGCTCGAATTCAAATAATAATTGTGGTACACGATGAGTGGACTGTAAAATAATTGGGTGTTTTTTCTCATATGTAAAATTAGAATTATCTAATCGACCTCCAACGCGAATCAAGTTGTCATCATCCAAATAAACATTAAATTTAATTAACGGACTTTTATTAGGCAAGTTTTGTTTTTTAATTAATAAATTATATTCGGGAATTGAATCTATTTGTGACAATCGTAAGATTAGCTTTAATGCATTATCTAATTCATTAGTATTTAAATATTTAGTTTTAACCTTTGTCGCCTTTCTTAGATTATTTATAAACCGTAATAAATAAGCTACAGTACGATGAAGCCTTGAAAATTTTGAAAAACGATTAAAATCAATGAGTTCACGTGATGTATTTGAAGTAATAGTATGTAATGAAAGTTCAGGTCGAAGTTCAGGTAATATCTCGACTGCACTTGAAGTGGTGGGCCAGTATGACTCATCACGGGTCAAAAAGTTTGGGCCACTCCACCATAAATTATGAGACTGAAGAGAACTCGCACTGATACCACGTGAGATGAGGTCCGCGGGATTATTATCCGTCGGAACATATCTCCAAGTACAACTACCAGCTTTTTCTAATATTTCGGCTACACGGTTGCGCACGAATGGTTGTAACTTAGAAGGTAACATTCGGAGCCAACCTAGGACTATTGTGGAGTCCGTCCAAAAGGTAACTTTTGTGATCTTTGCTCTTAAGGCATTGATCGCCTTCTCATATAAACGAGCGCCGATCAAAGCACCACAAAGCTCGAGTCGGGGGATGGTCGTAGGCTTGATCGGAGCGACTCTGCCTTTAGCAAGCAGCAGCTTAATTGAAACCTGGCCGGTATAGTCTATGCTAAGGACATAAATACAAGCACCATACGCACGCTCAGATGCATCTGTAAATATGTGTAACTCTAAACGGATATATGAGTTACAGATGACACGACGCGGTATACGTAAGTTATGTAGATCCGGTAAACTGTCGACTATTTCGCTCCAGGCCTGCCTTATCTCCGGTGGCAATTCTTGGCTCCACGATAGCCGTTGAAGCCATAACTTCTGTAAAAGAATTTTCATTACGATAACGCAAGGTGATAAGAGCCCCAAAATGTCAAATATTTGTGCTATGACTGAAAGAATATCGCGTTTCGTGTTGCCTTTGACTATGGAAGACGAGATGGAATAATAAAGCTGATCCAATTCGGAATGCCACCCGAGACCTAACGTCTTACTGGACTCACCATCACCGATGTTTAAATTTAATGATGACTGATCTGGTGCTGCCAACACCAGAGGTTCATTGGACTTCCATTTTCTAAGAGGCATACAAGTTGAAGCAAGCTCAGCTGTCACCTGTTCACGTATGTATCGTACGTAACTAATGTCATCACCTCCTGTTAACAAATCATCGACGTAGAAGTCGTGAATAATAATTTCTGAGATAGTGGAATCCTTACAATTTAAACCTATCTCTTTTAGGCACCGCGTAACAAGGTAGGGAACACTGGTAGTTCCGTAACTGACAGTGTTTAACTGATAGAATTTTAATGGATCCGATTGACGTTCACGCCAAATAATTTTTTGTAACGGTCTGTCATCTGGATGATCCATGATTTGTCGATACATCTTTTCAACGTCAGCCACTAAAACGTACCTGTGCTGCCGGAAACGTAACAGTATGTCATCTTGCACCGTGGGTCCGATCATCTGAATGTTATTGAACGAAACACCCGATGAAGTAGGACTACTAGCGTTAAATACAACCCTTAGCTTAGTAGTCGTACTACTCTCACGTAGGACTCCATGATGCGGTATAAAATAATGAGGCACCTTGGTGTCAGGTTTGCACTCCGTCATGTGACCCATGGCTTTGTATTCGGACATGAACTCCTTATACAATTTATAAAATGAATCGTTACCTTTGAGTCTACGCTCTAAGGACGTTAAAAAATGTTTAGCTCGCTGATAAGAATCTCCTAACACGCCTGGTGTTTGATTTAATGGGATCTTAACGCAGAACCTTCCATCTGCGAAGCGAGTTGTATTCTTCACACAGTGCTCTTCGCACAGCTTTTCTTCAGGGAAATACTGAGATGACTGAGGGCTGACTTCTTCAAGCTGCCAAAAACGCATTAATTGGTTTTGAATGACATCATCAGAACAATGAGAAGACATAGAATCAATCTGAGTAAAATTACAAGTAATGTAACGTGGCACAGTCGATACTCGGTCGCCGCTAACTGGACCGGAAACTATCCATCCAAGTCTAGTCTCATAAAGTATCGGTTGTCCATCTCCTAATTTAACATTTTGCTAACCTAAGATGTCCCAAAAAATATTAGCGCTGATAATTAAATCAACGGCGGCGGGCGAATAAAAATAAGGATCCGCTAAACAAACATCAGATGGAATATGTAAATTTTTAACATTTATTTCATGTGCCGGTATCTTATCTGTTATAGAAGGTAACACAAAACAACAGACATCAGTAGTGAAATCTTCACTTAAGGATTTTATAGACAAGCGACACATTTTACTAATATGCGACATTATATTGTTTATACCTACAATTGATCTATCAGTACGATCAGCTGGTCGGTTTAATTTCTTGTTTAACTTTTCGGTCATGAGGCAAGAAGAACTACCACTGTCCAGTATCGCACGGGCTATAACCTCGTGATTATCCCTGTCGTACACTTTTACTAACGCGGTAGATAACAGAACATTACATTTATCCGCCCTATCGCACGAAGTACTAATGCTACCGGTGAGTGTGACATTAGAGTTGTTAGTAGAAGGCTGTAAATAATTATTCATGTTATTAATTTTATGGCAAGCTTCAGGTATAGATGTGTTGTGGGACAGCTGGCTTATCCCCATATCATTAACGTGAATCAATGTGTGGTGTTTACGCTTACAAATTTTACAACCGGTTTTCTTACAAGAATTGGCATAATGTCCGCTCCGGAAGCAATTAAAACATACCTTATACGCAGGTAATAATTTATATCGCGCTTCAGTATTTAAGCCTAAAAATTTGGGACAGTTATTAAGATGATGTTGCTCACTACAATTAGGGCATGGCTTCATAGATGACGTATTTAAATGTGTGTCATTATTGATATGACTATGTACTGAAACCATAGCCTTGATTCTAGACGCATTTTTTTATTAGGCGTAATATTATGTGACAATTCAATCGTCTCAAGTAAATCTGCACGGTTACGGATGAACGTAAGAAACGAGTCAAGGTCAATAGGTTTGTCTTTGAGTAAATTACCTTTGGTTTGTTCCCACTCGCGGTAAGTTTTCGTATCCAATTTATGTGTGACGATATAAATCAACAGAGTATCCCAGTTATTAACGGGTTCACCCAGTGATTCTAGAGCTCTTAAATTCTTATTCAATGTATCGATTACGCGTTTTAAAACGACAAAAGATTCCTTGGTGACCGGTTCGATGTTAAATAAAGCAGAAACATGATTTTGTATCAATAAACGTTTGTTGTCAAATCGTTCACACAGGAGCCCCCATGCCACAGAGTAATTAGCCGCAGAAAACTCAATCGCTTGTATTACCACAGCAGCCGAACCGTGCAAAGAAGCCCTTAAGTAATGAAACTTATTTATTTCATCGATCTCATCATTATTGTGAATCAAACTTGAAAATGTATCATGAAATTCCAACCAACCTTCATATGCACCTCCAAACTTCGGCAACTGAATAGTGGGTAACTTAACAAGCCTCTGATTCGGGCGAGAATTTGATACACACTCTAGATTCCTGTGATCCTTTCTATAGTTTTCTAACAACCCCTGAGCGTCTGCAAGTAACCTATAGTAGTGCTGTTCAAAGTCATTTCTTTCACCTAGTTGTGAGTCAATGTTTTCAGCAATGCACTCTAATTTTAATTGTACCTCATCATATTGATCATATAAAGATTCAATTTTACCAATTCGCAATTGTAACTCCCTGGCGTAGGAAGAATTCATTTTGGTATCACTTAATGTTGTCAGATGATTCGCAAATGCAGTTAAACGACCTTTGATACTGCCGTGTTTTTTAATTAATTCCCTTTCGTCGGTCATTCTGGGAGACTGGCACGGTCGACCTGGAATTGATACAGGAGAAATATGTTTACTTAGGTACTTAGCACTATTCTACAAATTACTTGAAAACTAATAACAATAGTATTGAGTTTCTAAACACTCACTACTTACACTCGCTAAATAGGTGCTTTATTACACTATAAATTTTAATATTAAATTAACGAAACTATACATGAATCTACAACTGATATGAATTGTAATATTTTATATTAAATTAAACAAACAATTTTCAAACTAGTAACGTAAAAGGCCTAACGTTCACATCTACCTACTTAATAACGAAAATTATATTACAATGTCGCAAAATTAATGATAAATCGGATTGATTTTAATGTTAGTTAAACTATATTACACTAATTTTACATGTATATCAACTTAATAATGTATTTAACTAACGGATTTATCTGACACTTTAATGTAGGTTGTAAAGTAATATATTTTACAATGACTGTAATGAATATACAATATAATGTTACTGACCTTTTTAACTGTCGAATTATATCCTAAATATACCTGTTTAGAGTGTTGGGTTCTAATTATTAACACGACACGAAAATCTTCCACTGATGAACTTTGGACTCTCGACCACTCCAGTGACGCACAATCCCGTTGCATTAATTTGCGCTTCACGGACTCAATATCACTTCTTCGAATTCTTCCACAATTTATTTATGACCTGATATTTGTATCCGGCGTAGATCTAGGACCATGTACGGGACAGGTATAATTTTAGAAATTAAATACGTTGAGTTCGACATACGTGTACTGGAGATAATTGCAGAACAGTAAGAAGAAAAACAGGGTAGGCAAAAATTAAATTCGCTAATAGCGCGCGATAGTTTGAATCACCAACAGCTATCATCTGTGCAATCACGTGTTTTCACTATAAGCCAATTTTGCATTAAGATTTAGAATTTTTGTTAATTCGATTACAAATAGGTAATATACATCGAATATTTTCTGGAAATTTTAATGTTATCGTTCCTAGATAGCTCCTTGGTGATGACTCATCGCTCCAAAGGCCTGTCTGTCTGAACACTTAAATATAAACATATGAAATAATTTTCTCTTTCTTTCTTTCTAACTAAAACCAATGAGCATATTTAGAAGTTACTTGGCATATTTGCAACTTACACTATGGGCCAATCTCTAATATATTTTACGTTCCGGGAAATGAATCTTATTCCGCGGAATTTCCCAAAGCGAAATAAGGGTGAGTTACTAGCCTATTTATTATATACTTGAAAATACATTTGTGATTATAAATTTGTGTGGTATTGAGCAGGTACATGTTGAAATCAGTGAGTCTGAGTTTAAATTAGTCACTCTTGATAAATAGAAATGCTTGCTCTGTTTAGTTAGAAAACTGAGAAACTACTGCCTGAAAATAAAACAGACAGTTTGTTCCATTGCATTTGTGTTCTTCGAACAAGGACACTCAAGTTATGGGGTCAGCTGTTGCGAATGGATCTATGGTGATTCGTTGTGCTTAGATTTTATGTATAAATATATATGAATGATTTTCTCTTTTATATTAATCTGTGGTTATATTTGACTTAACACATTGTCACAAGGCATTCTTATGACGCAAGATTATTAGACAAGACTGCTTGGCCTTATAATTAGTAATAAGTGTTGCTTTCTCTCTCTTTCTGTAAGTGTGAGTAGAAAATGTTCTCGACAGAAAAGGGGCCAACAGATGGTGGTCAGTGTCGCTCGAGGGAAACAGTAGCAATACGAGATTAATATAAAATTGAGTACCGTCCGTTTTAAACTGGGTGGTATTGAATCTACCGACAGAACGGAGCCGACGTCATTGCATTACCAGTTGCTCAGTAGGCAGCACGAGGAGCAGCCGTGTTTAGCTTAGACTCAAGGATGTATGAAGCTTATAAATTCCAAAAGTTTAATCAACCAATGCTACAAAGTTGCATTTTATTGCCCCAGTTTCATCATTTCATTGCTTCTAGTAATTGAGCTTTCATAGCTGTGACTCTATAACCTTGCCATTTCTCTTCAACTGTCGCCGGTGGCCTCGATCTAGATACAATCGACTTTATGGTTCAATTTCGATACTAATACTAACGTCCACTTTGCATTTATATTTAGGTCCAGGACACCAGAACCGACAGACCCCTCTTTTTAATGTTATACTAAAATCATACAATATATAATGAAACTAGTATACTTCGCTTCAGAAAAACTACATAGAAATCTGTGAATTACCAATACATATATTAATTTATATATATTTTTTGTATTTATGAAAGGATTGAATTGAAACTTTCAATATTAAGTGAAACTTACAGCAATACATTAGTGAAAGGCGTAATGAAATCGGTTAAGCTGTTTCTGAGATCAGCGGGCTACGGCTCTACGGCTCGAAACTTCATCAGGCCAGTATTCATAGCACTATGAATATGATTATGCGCGGTCAAGATCTCTTATCTTGCTGGCAAGGTCTAGGACCCAATAAAGTCTTCAATTATGTTCATTAAAATAAATATATTTATAAAGTTTATAATAATAAAAGTCACTTTGATCCTTGTTTGAACGCTTTTTTAAAGAAATAACAGAAGGAAATAAATAACTCCACTTCCACACTTCATCTCGCAAGATATGTTCTGACTAACTTCAGTTTTATTGATTGATGTTTTTGAACATATCGGTAATTTTTGTTATTTCCCGTAGATCAGTAATACTAATTTTATCCTATGTTTTATATCAGACATCTATCTATCTATAATCTATCTGTATATGTATCTTTCTGTAAACATACAAATAATTTTGTAGTTTGGTTGTTATAAGCTTTGTCGTGAGCTCTTGCGGTTCTCATGAGTTACAACGCCTTGTTGTGTTTGCGTTGCGTGTAACACAGTAATATTTAGTAATACATCTGTTTGATTTCAAGCCATTAGCGGGCGGCTTTCTCCCTGGGAGGAGAGCGAAATTGTCCAATTAATATTCAAAACAAATTTTCTATTTTTTTTTGTTTTTTTTTTGCATTATAGTTTTGTTAATCTAATCTATACTATATAAATTTGTAGTGTCTGTCTGTCTGACCGATGTTGATTGATAACACAAAGATACCATATGTAGTGAGAACACGTGACTGCGCACATGATAGTCTATATAAAATATCAGTGAAGCCAATAATGTTTAATAAAGACAAAAAATATAAAATTTTGAATCAATTGTTATCATCATTCACTTCACACCGGGCAAACGAAACAAGTAACAGTTCCTAGTGCGGAGGAACCGATCTCTTCGGCCGCAGAATGTAAACTGAGGCTCCATCCGGCCTCACTCCACTAGCTAGGCTCTGTTGTAGCACGATGTTAGCCGAGTATTGACATCATCGCGGCGGTGCTGCCATCAGTCGGATATCGTGCCGGGTTTCGTTTCACGTCTATACTAATGACCATCTTTGCCATATATATATCCTTTACCTATACGCTCTGCATTCACACGTCGTTTGAAAGTTCTTATAGTAAATTTGTTGTAAAAAACAAACACCAAGTCGCTGCTCCTTCGTTAAACAATATGAAAACTAAATAAAATGATGCGTATTTTGTATTTTTGAATAAAAATAAAATTATGTATGTTTAAATAAAATGTAATGCAACTTTGTACGTACGACCTAGAGATGACCTAGAGTCGACGTGGAGACGACCTAGTTTAGTTTTAAGCTTTACTAAACACAGTAAGGGAGTTGTAAGTTGTATTTGGCAATTATATCTGAAAGCATACTCGTATACAGAATTACGGTGGGTTCTCTTGACTTTGCTTTGTCTCGAATATGAGCGGTTTACAATGTTACGTTTACTGTACTCGTACACTGTGAATATTATAGGCCAGAGATGTTATGGAGCTCCATAACCGAAGGTATAGGATTTCCGAAATACAAATATATCCTAAACCGTAAGCGAAACCGACAAAAAGATTCCGATAAGTTCTGATATCGGCAGATTGTAAATGAAACACGTCATGACAGGTTTTCGCTGTGTGAAGTTTGAGTATCTTGAGGCACATTATTATTTATTTTTTAAGGTATTTTTTCCATGATACCAAATATTACCTACACAGAAAGTCAAAATGTAACCTTGTAAATACATTATAGTATATTTTGTTTACAAGTCGAAAATCATTTAATATCCGTAACCGAAATTATCGGAAACAATCGGATAATCCGAAATAATATCATATCGCTAGGTACGCTAAAAGAATTGGCCACGCAGACAGTGATCACAAATAGTTCTGATTCATTTGTAAGCGTTAATGACATAGTTGCAGTTAGTCGTGCGCTAGCGAAAGATAATATAAATATAATTCGTCTATCGTTTTCTCTGTATACGACACTCTAAAGGTGTTCGGGGTTGTTTGTCTACGTGTTTTGAATGTCGTCTTGTTGGTGCAGAAAGAAATATGACGATGATGGTGAGACATTAATAAAAATACACCGTACTAAATATTATACTGTGATATGCAAACTACAGTTTTTGAATTTTGTAGAGTACAAAATATAAAGGTATTTATAGGAGTAAAAAAATTGTAATTTAAAGTTCAAAACATATTTTATTGGAATTTTTGTTTGCCTGTCCGTGTATCACAATCAAACCACTAAGCAGATTTGGATGAAACTTCGCAGATTAGTAAGTTATATTATGAGTCCATAATCTGGGATGCTATTTATCCCGGGAAATGGTTCTGTTCCCGCGGGATAAGAAATAAAAGTTAATCTGAACACTATTAAGAGGGCAGTAAATAAAACTTTGATTGCCTGGCTGCAGCTATTATAACAAATTATTGTTTCACATTCACAGGACTAGAATAACACATTTCTAAAAAATGCGGGTGCTATTTCTAAACGTAAAGCCTAGGTTTCCTGAAGCGAAACGGAGCGGATTACTAGTAAAATAAAAGTATGTAAGGTAAGAGTAACCAAATTTTTTGTTTTCAAATGATAAAGATAGTTTGAAATTATAACAGCACATATCCAACTGTCCCATTACTGAGATCGTATATTCTGTCACAATGATATAAATTGAAGGCGCGGCACATTTCTTTTGAGAACATTATAATTAACTCTAACCTGTGCAGATTTTATCAAGTAATTATCTTTCGATTAAGCAAGAAATAATTAATTTTTAGTACGCACAAAGTGGGTTGGCCGAAAAATTTATTTACCGTTTCTTCGCTGCCATGAGCACGTTGATTTATCGGTGACCTTTATTATCCTGATACCAGTCAAGTCATGTCAGAGGTCAGATATTAACTTGCACGCATCCGCGCTAGTACAGCGTATTCGAGAACGCACCATCACTCCTCAATTACGAGGAAAGGCCTGTGCTCTCCATATACCGCAAATGACCTGGAATCAAATATTTCTTTTAGCATTTTCATTAAATGTTAATTATAGTGGAATGTAGCTTGTTGTATTAAACAACTAAGGTGAAATTGTGCCCGTATACAGAATTGTAGGAATATTGACTTTAGCATTGTTATAGCGTACCGGAAACAATATTAACTACTTAAGTTTTGCATTGTTCTGTGCATAAAGAACAATTATGTGAATTTGTGGAGAATCTGTATTAATTATCTATACAACTGACCCAATGGGATTCAAGGTCTTTTCATAAAATGAGAGATAAATTTCAGTTCATAGTTCACCATAGGAGGCAGAATTAGCAGACATTTGAAAACATTATGTAACATTGGACATGCGACCTGCATGGCTGGCAATGATTTCCTTTACCTTGTCACAATCTAACATTTTGAACAGATTAAGAACCGATGACAATACGTGTATAATAATATCACTGTCATGTTTATCTTCTCATTTTGTCTCTATGATAGTTCAATTAGCACTACACGTATTTTCAGTGCAAGGGCCGTGTGAAGTCTATTCATAATTGTATTCATAATGTATCCACTAGTAGCATTATTCTTCTTTAATTTTTTCTCCACTATAGGACTATAAGTTGTTTGGAATACATCGCTCTTTCTTTGATATGTGTATGTTTATTTTATGGTTTATAATAGAACGTATAATAATTCATTTTCTATATCAATAATAGTAATAACAACATTGTTAATGTTTAGTTCAACACAGAAGTCACTACGGTAAGTGTATGTATTATTAAATTAAATTTTAGAAACTTTTTATTTCATATCGCAAGCTTAAATAAAACATTTTACCTCAAATAAAACAGAGTAACCATTAGGTAAAAATGTGAGGTGTTTGTGGGAAATACATTTGGTTGCATTACGTTACATCAAATATGATCTTTGCGGCGTGATATTAAATTTTCCTGAATTCGGGGCAGCCCGTATTTCCGACCGATGTGAAGTGAATTTTAAATATTTATTTTATGGGAAACTTTCTTTAATAGACGTGGATATGGATTTACGTCTTTAGGATTAGATTTTGATGTTACACAGTAATCAACGGACACATTAACAATTAGAATTATAATATTATGTTCAAATTGTACAAACTTAGATTACTTATCGGCCTCGGCGATAGCTGAGCAGTCGTGCCATCTTCATCTACAGCTAGGGCTGATGGATCCATTAAGCAAGAAATAACCGAGTAGTGTAACGTTCACTATTTAATACTTTAAATTACAAAACTATTATTTACGAAATTACCAAACCGGCAGTTTCCTATTGGAGGTATGTATTGCTTGGCGTCTGGAACTAGAATGATCACTGCTTTTTTTTTTTTTTTGCGCCCAGAGATGGTAAGTGGGCTACCCTCCGGAAAAGCGCGGGATGGGGGTGGTGAATGCTCCTAGCATACCAGGCAGCCGGCTGCGCTGGTTATGTGGGACTCCCGTAGGCCTACCCACTAAACACCACCCGGTTGGCTTTGGCCTTGTGGCCTCTAAGCCTTCATCGGTTGCGACCCATCCTTAGAGAAGGATAGGG
>PDGT01000074.1:1418867-1432229 GCA_003671415.1 Megathymus violae
TAGCCAGTGGTGAGCCGCCGGCATCGAGGCCTGATACTAGTGATTTTTTATATCCTTCCCAATAGGTGAAGGTTTTAGAAGAAGTGATTGGTTCGGTGGCATAGGGCCCGAATTGGAGCGAGACCGGCCGGTGGTCAGAGCCTAAGTCGTGGAGCGTTTCGATCGCTCTTAAGTTGAGCATGATCACTGCGCAAATCACCTCCTTTAATTCGAATCTGTCCATCTGCCGCCATTAGAAACAGCTGACGTCACGGCCTTTATCCATTCCCAAATGTAATCAATTGAGTTACTTATTTTATTACGATGACATATTAATATTCTACGCCGGATATAAAATTCCACGACATACTTTTGAATTCAGCGACATTACTAACTGAGAATACGAATTAAAAGTTAACAAAAATTATTTAATTGTATTTTTGCACACGAAGTTAACGTGTCGTAAGCCTACATAAATTTTAACTATAATAGAGCTAAACACCTGCGGGTTTCGATACTTGAGGGTTGCATTTTTAATGTTTATACAGAAGTGTAATGAAGGTGATAAGATTGTAATTGAAATTATACTTACGGGTATTTTATAAAAATGTGTTTCGCATAGATTGAGCAATGCATAGACAAAAGTATGTATATCTAAGCTTAAGTATTGCATAGTGTCGCTGGGTTCTGCATGACCACGATGAAGACAAATTAAATGTATTGCGGTAAGGTTTTCTGTCTGTCTAAGAACGGTAGTGAACAGAAGTCATTCGTGAAATATTTTGAACGTTTCCTTGGTACGTGGTAGTACTATTGCTCGTGATAGAGGTATATGGGTGGCGGTGACCGCTGACTGTGGAGTGGTTTGTTTGTTTGTCTAATACACTTGTGCAACATGGATGTTGAACAGACTAAATATAATCGGAAATAATATGGAATTGTTTAAAAAAGGTGATCTAAGCACTGTGTAGCGGTTTCGTGTAACTTAAGGGAAATGGTAAAAATAAGATTCCACAGTAAAAAGCAGGTAACTGTCAAAGTGAGACCCAAAGGGAGTAACTCGTAACCGCGTTACGCGACGTAACATTTTTAAATTGTATTACTATACATAATTTAACTTCACCAAGCCTACAGAAGTGAAACTTCAGAAAAACAACAATTATTAAATGAACGCAAATTTATAGAAAAATTCCTGAATCGTAACAACTTTGATTGTAAATCTGTTCCGACGTGGACTTGTTTCATAAATTTTTGTAAATGTTTACACAAACACCGTAGGCTCTCAAAATCTTAACTGATGTAAGGTCCTTGCACCAGTGATCGACAACATCCCAATCATCGACATAAATAAACGTAATCGCAGTAAAAAACTGTCTATATTTTCATTTTTACTTTATTGACATTATGTGACAATTGCTGAGTTTGTTGTAAGTTAAAGACTGCTGGGCTGTAAGTCTATGAATTTCAAAATTCTTGGAAAAGTTAATTAGCGAGATCTCCATAATTTTTATTATTTGTACTCAAAAGTGTGGCTGTTTTATAATTTTCCACATGATTATATGTCTTCTACAATAGTAGTAATAATGGTTATAACCATTTCCTATGACAATACTTAGTATAATAAAATAAAAAAACATGTAACTTTAACATGAAAATTAAAACATTCTCCAAATGTCCATGACAGGTACAAACACTACACAGCTAAATTCTTTTATATCCGTCTAATTTGTCAGGATCATTGATTTCTAAACGGCATCTTCTTGGATGGCTGAAAAACTATAATACTTTAACGATAAATTTGAAAGTTCATTATATGTATAAGAATAGTCTTCGTTGTATAAAGTTCGTTATATAAATTAGAGTTCGGTTTTTATAATGAAATAGTACAAATAACATGAACTATAAAATATTTAGTTCGCATAAAACCACTAACAAAGTAGAATATTAAAATATAATTTATCAATATTAATATATAAAAATATGAATACATCCGAATGTGATGTGAATTGTAGCCCCGTGTCGATGGCCGAATTAAAAAAAATAATGCAGCTGAAAATATTCTACAAACCATAAAACTTCAAAAACACGATTTTGTGTCGATGGGAATTGAACCCTGCATCTTACTTTTGAAATTCTATCTTATTAACCTAAGTGGACTTGGATAAGTGGATTGGATTTACCGCCATTTAGCAGTGTCGGGGGAAATTTAACATTAGTCGTTCAATCAACTCTCTTGGCATGATATCATTGAACATGCTGAAATACCAAATTATACCTACCAGCGAAATACCAGATAAGTAAATGACATGACATGACATGGATTTTTGTTATTGATATTGTTATCTACTAAAATAAAAGTATTAGAAAATCTTTCTCCATATATCTGTATGTATGTATAACCATGTATCTTGTTATCCAAAAGATTAGTGTTGCTTTAAAATGTATTTATTTATATATGTACCTATATATAAATGCATTGAATGTCTACACGTAACGGCTATATACTCACTATAAGAAGGAAACAGACTGAACGGAATACCTTAAGTATTAACACGACTCACGTCTGTATTTGTGAACCGAACTTGTATTTTCAACTTATGTATGTGTGTGTAATTCTATACCTTTGGAATCCATCATGAGATAGTAGAACAAATAGTAAAATAGAATTAAAAAAAAATATAGGTATGATATACATATATTTTATTTTGAATATAGTTAATAATAAATTGGTAGAAAGAAATAAAAGTCGCACAATATAAAAATGAAGTAAAATAAAAAAAAATTGACAAGATTTTAACCCAAGACTGAACATAGATTCCGATAGTGTTATAAATTCTAATTTATTACAAACCATAAGTCTTAGTGCTCAGATTGGGTCTTCAATCACATTGAGAGCAGTTAAGACCATAGTCTACGACGCTGGCTAAGTGGAGCGTAGCGGACTTTGCACCTCTTCAAGGTATTATGGAAAACTCTCAGATATGCAGGTTTTCCCACAAAGGTTTTCCTTCACCAAAAAATTCGTAATTACTTCCTAATACACACATAATTTGAACGCGGTTCTCACTTGTAGGAAAATATTGCTTAATCTATTATATACTAATTTATAACTGTTTCATTTAATAATAAAAATCAGTTTGTTACCACCAAAGATAATTACGATTTTACAAAAAAGAAATACAAATAAAAGTAAATATAACTATCTCAGGCAACGGGAGCTGGCTCAGCTGTTTGTTTACTCGGGACAGAGGTCCCGAGAAGCGCTGGTTTTAGCCAGTCCTTTAATTTCCCTTTCTTAATTCGCATTGATGACATATATTTTTTTAATTTCGTTATTTTACAGTCACGTTATTTTACAGAAATTATTCTTCGAGTTTTGACCAAACGTGATACAAGTTAATTACTAAGTATATTTAAAAACCTAAATAGGAACAAAACTGTAGTACCCACACTGTTCGTACGACCAGCGCCACACCGCACTTGTTTTGCGTCGAGAGCCGGCCGGGATCAATTTTGTGGTCATGTTTATCGACTGCATGGCGACGTTGTCAATGAATGTTGCATTGTATAAACTGAATTTGCCGCTGTATAGGTATATTGTAGGTAACGTTATTATGAATGCGGTGCACGATGGAAGTGTTTAGGGCTGAGAATTCAACGCTTTTAATGATTTGTATTGAATGGAACAGGCCAGAATTGCGTTGTCGGGCAGCATATAGTGGAGATAAATGGTGGATTGACATTTAGCGACACATGACGTCTATATGGGCTATGGGTTTCGGTGGTCATTAATAATAAATAATAAGGTTATTTGCATTGTGAATTGAATATAAATAAAATTACCGATCAAATTCAATTCTGATTCGTGTGACTTTGACTCGGGCCGTGGGTGTGTAAATCTAGGAATATTTTCTGTGAATTCGATTTGAATATTCAGGATATTACCGTTTAAGATTTATTTCTATGAAAAATTAACAATTCACTCATAGATAAATTTATGTTTAGCTTATGCTACCAGTTTTAAAAACACGCCGTTTAGCGTAGCTTACTTTTAGTTATTACTTATTTACAGAATAAACAAAGTCACTCAATATTGCCGTAGTGGTTAACCCGTAACCAAATCTAAAATGTCGTATATTTTTTAATACATCATGTACTGAAGTATGCATTGTAAAAACATGTATTTGAATCCATTTCAACAAGCCCCGTGATTTGACGTCACTGCATCCAATAAACTCATTTATTTACAGTATACTACCGTGTCGAGTTTAAAGTAAAATAAACCTAAGCCGATGAAGGGTCCAGGCTTGGATTTCCAGCCGGGGCAGGCATTTATGTGCCAGATAAATGTTTGTTCTCCGGTCATGGGTGTTAATGATGTCATATTAGTGTATGTCCACGCCACCCGCAAAGCAATCCTAGTGCGGGGATGTGAGAATGTGCATGTTTATTTGAATATAATTAATTATACATTATACTAAATTTCACCTTTTACCGATAAGTACAACCGGAGAAAACTGTTTGACTGACGAAAATATGAATACGCAAGCGATCTTGTAATGGTTCTGTTTTTACATCAGATATGTGAAACCGTATCCACAGAGGCAGTAACTTAGTATAATGCAAGGTGACTGCAGCGTTGAAAATGAGTAATTAGCCAAACCTAAAAGCTTTATAAGTAATTTAACAAAGTGGCAGGCGTGAAGTAATGAACGCCTATAAATATTTCGCAAAGCCGTAATAAAGTAAACCTTGAACTGCTTAAAGAAATATGCTGATTGCTCAGATAAGGTACAAAGCTGTTTTTACACGGCACCATTGAAATTATTTCCGTGTTTGCTGATTTTGTAAATCAGCAAACGATCGATTCCGCATATCGTTACTTGTATGAAAGATCAATGTGTTTTCATATGAATATGAGTATAAAACACAACACAACACGACACGACACGACACAACACAACACAACACAACACAACTCAACACAACACAACAAGAAACAAAGAGACAGAATGGGCAGAATTGCAGATTTCATAATGTTTTATGTAATAAAGCTAGTACAGTAATTATATTTTCCGATTTCCTGCAACAGATAATTACGTCACGACTGAACCAGATTTTTTTAACAAGAAATATCCGTAAGCTGACCAATGACAATTGAACACGCATCAACAAAATGAACAACTCTGTAAGCCGTGAAATTGTGTCAAACCGGATAGAGCTGATAAATGAAACGTATTGGTGAAATGTTTTAACGTTTCAGTTGCAACGTTGAACAAAGCACGTGTAAGTGTTGTAAAGTGTACACAAACGAGATACACGAGATGTATAAGTGTATAGGTAAATTCATTCAATTTGTAAACTGTAGTCTGACATCAAACAGAAGGTTTGACGTGTACGCAATCAAGATACAGAATATGTGACAGATATATTCATTCAATTTGCAATATGTCTCAGTTGCACAGTATCTTAGTTAGGGATTTGGAAGGTTAAAATTAAATAAAAAGTATTCAGTTCACAATGTAAATGTCAAATTAAATGTCTTATTGAAACGAAAACAAAGGTATTTTGTAATTTTAAAATTTATTAATTTGATATCTGAAAACTATAGAGCCTAAAAGAAAATGGAATCACAGTCGTTATTTCATTTAATTTTCAAACTGGTGACGCGACCTGACTTCGTTCCGGTTCAACAATTATACATGTCCATCCGAAATAATTTATCTTTCAAATGGTAAAATAATTTTTCAAAAAACACTAAAAACTAAATATCAAATAAACGTTTAAATCAACTATGCAATAGTAATTTACGTTTAAATGATATTGTGCTTCGTTCAAGTAAAACTACGTTCCAAAGAGACGCGTTGGTAATAAGTTACGATATTTTGTTTTATATCAAACGCTGATAAACTAGTAAACAGGACGGTAATAACAGGACGGACAGGATGGTAAGTGGTCGCCGCCGTCGATGGAACAAAGGCATTATGCGTTGATGGTAAAGAAGGCGAGGAGCGCGCTTGATACTTGTCTCCGGTACTTGCAACCGACATAAATTGAAATAATTCGGGGTCAATTCTAAAACGAGTCAGTTAGAAAGGTAAATAACTTAAGGATTAAACTGTAAAAAAAAACAGGGAGAAGAGGAAATATCAAATACAAAAATTTTCATTAAAGAACTTCAGAATGGTGACATTTGCATTTAATCGAAATTTGTAAAAACATTTTAATAAGCTTATACTCAAAGTGTTATTATTCCATTGTATAATAATGCTTGTTTAATAGCAAATAAAGGTGAAAAAAAACATCCTCTTGTTCTAATAATTAAAAACATAAAAGTCGCTTTATTGCTCTGAGAGCGGTAATAACTTTTGTGAATATAGCTGGGCTTGCCTTCATGCAATATCGCGAGGGCTTCAGTAATAGGTATGTATAAATAAAATTCTATGTGCCGAGGCAAATACGAGAAGCCCTAAAGCCGTATTACTGCGTACTACAGTGTTGTGTGCCGAAAATATATTTTCTCTGTACAAAGAAAACCCCAAATTATATTTGACAAGCCTTGAAAGAGCTTAACAACCGCTGAGGGGTAAATTGGACGGAATATTTTTAATGCCGCCTGTCTCAAATACGAGTATGAAGTCCCATAGTCTGAGTAGTCACTCGGTAGAGTCAAGTCCTCAATGGTAAAGTACCTTTTCGAAAGGGTAATTGAGGCAAAAAAAGAATTACGTAAATGTATTTACAAAATAAGTATATTATTAAAAGGTTTTAAATTGGAAGTCAAGAGAAGCAAGTCGTGAATTTTATAATATAGAAGTTCCAAATTGTCATATCATCAACTGAACAAAAACTTATCAAGGGTTTCGCTTACGTTGTGTAAATTACTACACGTGACATCATAGTAGGTAGAAATGATAGAATAAGTTTTCCAGGTTATTACAATTATTTAGTCACTTGTCGTTTGTTAACATAAAAATATTTTATTCAGCGCTCATCAATGAGTCCTATATAAATTTTATGCTGTAAGAAACTTTTAGTTCCCAAGAACTTCTGGCCAATGGATTTTATTTAACTTCTGACTTGCAGCTCCAGACTGCAGCTGCGATCTTGGGTCGAGATAAGATCAGTCTTTTACGAAAAATTCTCAGAGTGCAATTTGATTTGGCTTCGTTATTTATCTTCTTTGAATTTTGCTTCTTGATTCAAAGCAGTTTTACGTGTATAAATTAAATCGAGATCATTTATTTATATATTCGTAGGTACCCAATTATGAAGGTAATTTGTTTTCGTATCGAATCGAAAAGGCGGGGAAATTGCTATATCAAATCGTAAAAGGCTCGTGAAAATTTATGCAGTCGTTTTGGGATTTCTAAGGGTTAAAACCTATATAATTTTATGACATTTCGGCTCAGATTTTAAAATTTTATATTGTACTGTATGTTTGAAATTGTTTGTCCTCATCAGCAATCTATATTAATAATATAATTTTCACGGATGTACACAGATAGGTCGTTGCTTTTTATTTCTCCCTACTTACAAATATCGAGTTATATTATGTTAGTATCGTACTGCTTGCTTATTACTGTTATGTAGTCGATGTAATATAATAATAAGCATTTAGTCACTTCAATACCAAAGTAAATTTAAAACATGTAAATAAGTGCATGAAATAAAATAAAATTACATTAAAATTTAACCATTATTTATACATATAATAAAATTTTTGCTGATCGCATCCTGTACATTAAGGATATATATGAAAAATATTATTATTAATAGCCTTTATTAACGCAATAGAACCAAAAATAATAGTTGTTACCATTTTTGTCTGTTTGTGCGTTTGCGCGCACTAATCTCAGAAACGGCTTAACCGGTTTCAACTAAAAAATCCCAATCCTAAAACAATGCACGGGCTATTTTTAAGCGTAAGGCGTTGTCTTTTTGTTTGCGGTTTACTAGTATGTAAATAAGTGTATATAAGTTGATGTCACGATACATCAAAAAGGGCTGCTATAGTAGGACATAGTTGAAATTAAAGTTTGATTACACCGCACAACGTACAAGAACGTTCGATTCCGGTTTCAACTAGAAAATCCCAATCCTAAAACAATGCACGGGCTATTTTTAAGCGTAAGGCGTTGTCTTTTGGTTTGCGGTTTACTAGTATGAAAATAAGTGTATATAAGTTGATGTCACGATACATCGAAAATGGCTGCTATAGTAGGACATAGTTGAAATTAAAGTTTGATTACACCGCACAACGTACAAAAACGTTCGATTTCCGTACTACGAGTAAATTCATAAATGTATACAATCACACACATCGAAATCTCCTGCTTCCATACATTGATTAGGATACATTCAAATGGTTAAAGTTTTTACAAATATACCTACCTACACAAGATAATTAATTACGCAGGGGACTTTATTCTTTTTTTAATTATCAACTCGATAGCTCAAGTTATTGGTACTAAAGTGAAAACCCTGTTCGAACCGCGTTAACTGACTTCAAAAGGAAAATGAGTAATTGTTTTGGTCGTTATAAAAAGCGAGGGCGGGAATATTTTACAATGGGAAATAACCAGCCTAATGAAAAATAATATCTGTTACTAATTGAAGACGGAAAATAAGTTCATTAGTATTTTTTTGTATCGTCTATTATTTGATGACTCTGAGAATTTTTTGATCGTCTGGAGAACGAGGGGCACCAGGGCTGATCGTGATCGGCGAAACTGTTTATATACATATAAATAATGTTTTTGAATAGAAATAGTAATGCATTAAAAGTGAATCTTTGCGATCAAGATTCGTAGAGGCATTACCTTCACATATATGTTGGAACTCTTATTCATTACTAGCGGCACCCCTCAACTTTGTTCGGGTTGAATAAATGATAACATATGATAAGGTTATATACAGCCTATATGTAGCCAATGTCCGTCCGAAATAATTTACCTTTCAAATGCTAAATGAATTTATCAAATAGATGTTGTGGTTCCGGAAACTTTTATTTTATTTTATATTTCTATTTTATTGATATTAAAGTTACTGCATCGATATTTTGATGGTGCTATGACATAGGAACATGAATCGGATCTATTACTTGGTTGTGTTAGCAATTAGATAATTTATGAATAAATTAGGAAGTCATGTATAATGGTAAAGTTCGAAAATGTATATGAGGAATTACTTGATTTTAATGTCAAATAGGTTTATCTAAAAGGGTTATTAAATATATGTTTGGAAAAAAAAGACTGTCATGATATGTCAGAAAAGGAAAGGAAGAAAACAATAATAATAGAGTTTGAATCTAAAATTACATTAAATGTGTTAATTGTAAAAAACAGGTATTTCTGGATATAAAATTAATTACTCAGAGTTTAAAAAGTAATTCCAGGAGCAGGTGTTTTATTATAAATATAATTATAACAGTTGGTAACTTAACGCCCCTGTTATATGTACATTCATGGTTGGTGCTGATCACTTACCACTAGGTGTCCTGTCTTCTCTTTAGCTTAGCTTGTTAGTTATATCCAGACTTCATGCATAAAAAGATACTAGTTTTATCACACACAATAATTACTAAGACTTATTACGTCCTGCTAAATTCATTATCATCGTTGTATTTTATGTTGGCCAAGCGCATGAGCATTCTTTCAATAAAACAGGAAAAGCAAAGCAAAGCAGATGCTGTAATCAAATAATTGATTACAAAGTTGATTACAAAGAATCTTCTCACACTTTCCCAGAATGCCCATAACCCTTCTCATCCTAAAAGAGATCTTGGGGCAGCTATGACTGGTAATGATGAAGAATTTAGAGAGTTTGTAATACACAAATAAGTTTAAGGAATTCGAATTGTTCATTCGAGTGGAAAACTGAATTAAGTAGGCCGGCTTCTATCAATTATTTCTCGATCGTTAATTTATTCTTAGAAGCAGGATCTCGTTCCTTAAAATGTTCACCTGCATACCGCAGTTGTTAATGATTCCATTAACTGAAGGAATGGAATACCTTTAGCTTTGAAGCTTTCTGGCGTAGACTGACACACGCCATTGACGGGATCGGAAGCATATATCATCAGTGCATTGGAAGATAAAATTAATCCGTTTCTTATACAATATTATTGCCATATTGTGCGTATACATATATTGTGCGTGTAAGGACTCGGTAATTCAGAAAATGACAGCGAATAAAGACATTATTAAACACTTCGTTCGGGTTGATCAATTATTTATGTAGCCTGTGTTCATCCGGAATAATGTTCCTTTTAAATGGCAAAATAATTTTTTAAATAGTTGCCGTGATTCCGAATATTACCTACCGGATACACAGAAACACAAAAAGTTCACCCTCTTTTTATAGTGTCAGTATAAACATGGTCATTATTAAGCCATCTACGAGGTATAAGGTTGAAATTCATATTCATCTATTCACCTTTGTCACCTCTCCTCTCCCCAGCTTCGTTCACCTTACCTCACCTCACCGCAATTCACCTCACTTACTGTTATTTTTTATTTTTAAGTAATAAATAAAATTGTAGTATCTGTTTGTAATATTAAAATAACCGCATGTAGTAAACATGCATATGAATGTACATATATGCGGTACATATACCAAAATAACATGTTTTACAATTTTTGTCTATTTGTCTGTTTGTTCCGCCTAATCTCTGAAACGGCTGGACCGATTTTGACGGGACTTTCACTGGCAGGTAGCTGATGTAATAAGGAGGAACTTAGGCTACTTTCATTTCTACCAAATAAATTTTTTGTTCAAATCAAGCCAGTTTTTAATAAATATCTCCGTGACACTGTTATTTGTAAAGTTAAAAAATGTTGGAAGAAAGTCCGTCAGAAGAAATATGTTTTATGAACAATAAAGGAGTATGTTAACCCAGTATGTTCATTAACATAGTACGGATTTAATGTATTTGCTGGCAGTTCCTTAAAATATAGAAGGTTCGGAAAAAAAATCCAAATTAGGATTGTAAATCTGTACACATTAAGGAATGTCAAGGCGCTAATCAAAGGTAATTCGCTCATTGAAACCAAAATCAATCGCATAAACAACAATTTGCATTTGCGAGAATGAATGTAATTGTCCGGAAGATGCAATAGTATCGGTACCAATACTGAAGGGTTAAAAATATCACCTCTAATTAATTGAAAAAATATTTTAACAATTCTACGTTTGACACTGACAGAATTGTATCCTGTTATTCCAAGTACAAACCGACTGGGATTTACATGAGGATAGGATAAGATGATTTTTCTTTGAAGTTTCTCCGACATTAGTTTGAACTTAATACGGACTCCAGATAATTAAATACTTTCCAAATTCTCCTTATATAGAAATTATACAATATTTAAATTGAATGGATATTTTCAACATATTAACTTGTGTAGATACAGTAGATTAAGAAAAAATAGCTTTGATATACGAATAGACATAGACAAGTTTTTACAACGAGGTTCCAAAGTAGATACGTGAGTTACTTATTGGAACTTTTAACCGATGCGTTAAAATACAGCTTATAGGTAAACGATATTATACAATAGTATAGATGGATATATTAATAACAAGGACGTTTGCAAATATTAATGTCGAAACCAGTTCCGCGCATGTCTAAACTTTTATTTTGTAATTGCCATGTGTTGTTCTAAAATACGTGCAAAGAGTTCCTTTCGCCGTTCCTTCCCCCCAATGCGAAAGACCATTTCGATACGGTAGTAGAAGCAAACAGTGACGTTCATAAGTATATTTACAAAATGCCTAAATGATTAAATGAAATTGAATTTGATACGCAAATTAATTGTTATCTTATTTCGTCGGTACAACCTTTTTTATGTAAGTGGTATTTTTACCTACGGATGAGAAAGGTTACGACAGGGTATGACTGAGCGAAATAATTGTTTAATGAACATATTTAAGAAAGACGAGGGTTCGGTGAAGGATTGCAATTAAAGCGAGGCCAAAAGGGCGTTTATAAAAACGAAATTTCATCAAGTATTAGAAACTTTTTTTTAACTGTAAGACTTTAATTACCTTAGAATAATCTTAAATGAATTGTAAACCTGGGTAATTTTGTAATTTTCTTAAAAATGTATTAGTTTGTAATAATATTCATGTTTCTTTTGCACGGTAATTGTCTTAATTTGAAATATTCGTCGTAGTCGTTTAATATGCTCATGAAGTTTGCATATACATACATATATTTGAAGCAACACAGCCCGAGTTAATTATTCATTTTCTGTTCTCTCGTTTGTGATAATGTGTGCGAGCACCTTGTTGGCGCAACTAATGAATTAAATTAATAAGTAAACGGTGTTTAAGTGATTATATTATTGTTTTATGACTTTATTAAAATAAGCACATAATCAATACTAATATTACAAAGAGAGAGTGCGAGTTTCGTGAGTTTGTGTGTATTCGGAGGATAATCAATGGAGCCATGGCACCTATTTCAAAAATTCTTTCACAGTTAGAAACGTACATTAATTCGGACGGAAACAGGGCATATATATCACGTATGTTAATTATTTATTCAACCCAACCGAAGTCGGGGCTGGTTGCTAGTTTATAATATACATAAATAGCCAGGGATATATTGGACCCCGCACGCTGTGGGGATCCGTTTTTGAGATGTATAATGGGTCTCATTTATCGACGGCAATAATATATTTGTATTTCTTGATGTTCCCGAATATCCTGTGCAGGCATTAAACTCAAAACAGTGACAGCAAAATAGTTCAGAAATTATCTTCTGAAACTGAATTAAAAGTATTTTTGCGAATCTGAATAGCATACATTTTACAGTCATTCCACATCACAATTAAGTAGCCGGGAAGGGTTATGGGATACTATTTACTTTGTTATAAGAACTTAAAAATCTGATAACCAAATTTATTTTGATGACCTGGCTCTTGGAAATGCAATGAAAATATCTCTTTAATTCTCACTCGTCTTATTGTATAAAAAAAGTCTTTAAAGATGTCATGGACGTAAAATCTTTTCCAAGTAGTCTTTTTCGTAATGCTACTTGTTTGAATGTTAATCTTTTGTCTTTCCAGCGAATTCATTTCTTTGCGAAGAATAAAGTTTCGCGCTCATTACTAGCACGGTGCACTGAGGTCATAAAACGAGTTACTTGCTTATACCTTTTGCCTTCTATATGTACATATGTACATTTACTTGTTAAAAAATCTTAGACTTATAAGTCGGAGAGGTGACAATCATCATATTATTACTAGTAATTATGTTATTTAATAGTCATTATAATATGATTATAATGTTTATATTTCTGTTATGACTTCCATGCATAAAGTACACCCGATGTTCGTAATATTTCACCGTATTAAATGTTTAACTAATCTCAACATT